>CM076570.1:1256060592-1256354028 GCA_034641835.2 Pinus albicaulis
TATAAGCCTGAAAACCAATCATTGATTGGCAGTCTTATACAGAAAATATAGGGTGAAAATCAGAAACACCTGACACTCTATATTTTCCAAAAAAAAAAAATCTCTCTCTTTCATTTCACAAGTTTTTTCACCACCTACTCCATTTTATTCCACTTCATTCCATTCCATTTCACTTCATTCCATTCCATTCCACTTCATTTTATTCATTTCATTCCATTCTATCAATAAAAATCTTTTTCATGACCATTTCCATCTGGTCATTTATCATCTGTTCACTTCCATTCATCCAAGTAATAGCTGTGTCAGTTTCTGCAGCTGACATCTGTTTCCGCAGCTGACTCCAGTTTCCGCAGCCAGAAGCAGATTCTGCAGCTACTACTCTGTTTTCAAAAAGAATGTACAGTCAGACATTATTTCCATAATTATGAAATAAAATGCAGGTGAGAGGATCAAAAATGAAGACATGGAGCATTCAAGACACCAATGGAGATCAATTAGTTGAAGACCAAGGGAAAAGGCAAAGATTCCAAAGGTATGAATAAAATTTATTTCAAATAGCATTGAAAAAAACACATTTTTATATAGTTCTGAACCATGAGCTCTATCCATTACGTGCAATGATTATATTGACAATTCCGTAGCCTTTTCACGATCTCCATATTATCCTCTCGCATTCATTCACAAACGGTTCCATCATTAAATTCTCGATTTTCACTCATGATCCAATATTCCACCGGTGACAATGAGACGTATTTGATTTGACCAAGGACTCTTACAGCCGCATAAATTCATAACCGTTGATTGAAACGTGCTCATATTTATTGTGCAGCCACCAAAATTCAAAACGCTGCCGAATGTGTTATACTTTGTTAATCTCTTTGTCGTGTCTCTGCCGTGTTTACGAAACCCCACTCTGTTCTGTCTCACTCCATTTCGTTCCTTGTGCTCATTCTCACTCTCGGATATCTACCCACAGTCTCACTCCATTCCGTTTATGGTGCTCATTCCCATTTTATGATACATTCCCACAGTCATTGTGCTCGATCCTGTGCATTCAATCGTTCTATCTCCATTTGAACCCTCACGCAGGCAAAGTTGTGAAGAGCAGAAAAGAGAAATGGGTAAATTGCTAAGAGCAGAGCCGGAAGGACCTAAGTTTATAGAGGGATATCCACAAGTAAAGGAGATATTGAAGAAAGCAAATTGGCTGCGTTTTATCCAGAAATTCAGGGGTTAACACAAAGAGGTTATGAAAGCATTTGCAAGGTCATTTAATGGCTTGGAAGCAGAGATTGGAGACCTTAAGTTTGCGGTCAATGAAGCATCTATAGCAACAGCCACAGAACTTCTTCAGGAGGGTGAGCGTTGGTTTAAGAATAAAAGCATCAGTGATGAGGCATGGAGAACAATCTTACAAAACCAAGGTATGGACATAACTGTTTTTAAAAGAAGAATTCTTGTGCATGCATTGAAAGAGGAATGGGCTACTTTACTGCTAGTTGTTCAGAAATTCATTACATGTGAAGGTCGTTTTGGGTCCATGTATATGTACCATACCAGGCTATTGATGAATTTTCTAGAAAATCAAAATCTCAATCTCCCATATTTTCTATTCAATAGTTTGAAGAAAATGTCCGTGACTGTTCAGAAACATTTGGGAGATGTAGAACCCCGTCTATATCACCACGGCCTTGTAAAAATTCTGATTGAAAAGGAGTTAAAGGAAAAGAAAGATACATGGGAACAATTTCTGGTTAGAAATTTCTTTGAGGAACCTCATGAAATTCCTGAAGGTAGTTCAACAAGAAGGAGTAGAAGAAAAAGAATAAATGTTGAAACCCAAATTACTCCTACTCAGGAAATTTCTGCAGCTAGCACAGCAAGAAGAAGTAGGAGGAAAAGAACAATTGATGAAATCCAAAATACTCCTACTACTACTATGGAAAGAACTGATAGGGAAGAGAGACTGGTAAAAAGGAAGAAGAAGGAAATCAAGGGTAAGAAGCCAATAACACCAAAAGAGAGAAAAACTATTAAGGAGTTAAAGGAAAAGAAATATACATGGGAACAATTCAGAAATTCATTACATGTGAAGGCCGTTTTGGGTCTATGTATATGTACCATACCAGGCTATTGATGAATTTTCTAGAAAATCAAACTCTCAATCTCCCATATTTTCTATTCAATAGTTTGAAGAAAATGTCCATGACTGTTCAGAAACACTTAGGAGATGTAGAGCCCCATCTATATCACCACGGCCTTGTAAAAATTCTGATTGAAAAGGAGTTAAAGGAAAAGAAAGATACATGGGAACAATTTCTGGTTAGAAATTTCTTTGAGGAACCTCAGGAAATTCTTGAAGGTAGTTCAACAAGAAGGAGTAGAAGAAAAAGAATAAATGTTGAAACCCAAATTACTCCTACTCAGGAAATTCCTGCAGCTAGCACAGCAAGAAGAAGTAGGAGGAAAAGAACAATTGATGAAATCCAAAATACTCCTACTACTACTATGGAAAGAACTGATAGGGAAGAGACATTGGTAAAGAGGAAGAAGAAGGAAATCAAGGGTAAGAAGCCAATAACAGCAAAAGAGAAAGAAACTATTAAGGCCATACATCAAACTCCTTCTTCTGAAGAAGAAGATCATCAAATATTATCTGAAAGATTAGTTTATCTTTAAAAACAATCATCCATTCCCAATAAGACAGAGAAAGGAAAACAAAAACAAAAGGATAATGTACCACAGCGTGTGAGAAGAAGCAGCAGACTTAAGGGGAAATTGAGGAAAACACAAATTAAGGGTCCTCATTTCATTGATTTGGGTGAGGAGACATCTGAGCAGTCCCCAGCTGACCATAGTCCATCTCAGTCAGTTAGTGAACCTGGTTCATTTCATTCTCAGTCAGACATTGAACATACTCCATCCTATTCTCAGCAAGATATTGATGTAAGCCCTCCTCAGCCAGATTTTGAAAATAACTCTCCTTCATGGCATTTTGGGGACAACCCAATAAAAATGACACCTGAAATAGACCCCAAGCAGCAGGAAGTATATGACTATATAGAGTCTTTGGAAAAGGCAGCCGCAGGTCCAAGTACTTCGTCCATTCAGCCTCATACATTGCAGGATGATTTAGTCCAATCACTAAAACAGGAAATTTTTGAGCTAGAGCTTTTAAATAAGCACATAAAAAATGAAAATGAGACATTGAAAGAACAAGGCAAACTGGACAAAATCATCCATGATAATACTATGCTACATTTGGGAATATGGCAGAAGAAGAATAAGAAGTTGAAAAGGAAATGCCAGAAATTGAGCAGAGCACTTGTTAATATCAAATTTAGGTGCTTAATGAAGAAACCCAGAATGTTGGCAGTACCAAGGAAGAAGAGGAGAGGATTGGATGTGCTGGCTGAAGTGTCAAGGCACATGAACTGAAGAAAGATTATCAAAATTTTGGTTGCATGAGGACATGCAACACCTTCACAGTGGGGGTATGTTGAGTCTCAAATCTGCATCTTTTCCATACACTTTCCTATACCTTTTTCACTCACTTGAACCTCCCAAGTTGTCAATATGATGTGCAAAAGAGCATCTAACATGGCTTTTAATTATATTTTTGTGTTTGCTATTTGATTTAGATTTTTTTCATACAGCTGCGGAATCTTGCCACTTTTCGCAGCTGCTGCAACTTTCCGCAGCTATTTTGTGAAACTCTATGCTACAGGTGTCTACAAGGAAAATGAGCCACATGGGCAGGTCAGGAATGATGTGGACATGGTTCGTGTCCTATTGGTTTGAGCAAACTCATCTAAAGAAGCCGCGGTCAAAGGCGTCCACATGGAAGTCAACCATAGAGTCTCATGTCGGCAGGACTCTGTTTCGTGTCACATGAAGATTCATACGGCCGTTTCCAAGCCTGCGGAGGATAAATCGACATTTGTACAGGGTTCCTGAGTCGAATTCAAGCATCCACCTCTCGTAGATTTACTTTCCAACACGGCCATGATCCTAGATCCGTGGACGTAGTGGTCTACGTGCTCTCCACCAGCATGAACTTTAGGAGACAGTTATATTTCTTTTGTTATATATAATGCGTTTGCATACGCATATAGAGGGAGTCGATGTTAGTCTCTATTATCTTTTATTAGTCTTCTCTGTAATGTGATTACGCTGCACTTGTGCCGTAACATCACTTTTCTGTAATGACTGCTTTTTAATATAAGAAGACTCTGTTTTCCAACTTAATTCGTATTTGAGGACCGTTGCCAAGGCTGGTGTAGAGGGCCCCTGCTCAGCTAAGGTTTTTTGCATTAGTGTATAATTTTAATTTTGTTTCTTTAGAGATCATTGTGTCATAATCCATTCATATGTTCATACATTGCATTTGTTTCATTTCTGTTTATAAACTTCCATAATTTCCATTTCATTTCTGTCTTTCATGTTTTATGATTGTTAATCACTGATCAGTGTTCTTGTTTCAGGTTATAGATAGGCAGCCCGGGCATTTTCATAGCTTTTTAACTAATGACATGGAACTAACATTGTTCTGCTGCTAATTTGCTTTTCATAGTTTCTGTTTAAATTCAGTATTGCTCTGTTTATTTCAGTTTTGTTTATTTGTTTCAGTAGTTAAATTTAGATATATTAAGCTGCTCATAGCATCTTCAGTTGCCTCCGAAAGCCACAGCTGGACTGATGGTGAGGGATTGTATTATGAAATGTGTAGTTTAGTATTAGTTTCTTTTCTGCAAATTTAGATATATTAAGTTGCTCATAACATCTTCAGTTGCCTCCGAAAGCCACAGCTGGACTGATGGTGAGGGATTGTATTATGAAATGTGTAGTTTAGTATTAGTTTCTTTTCTGCAAATTTAGATATATTAAGCTGCTCATAGCATCTTCAGTTGCCTCCGAAAGCCACAGATGGACTGATGGTGAGGGATTGTATCATGAAATGTGTAGTTTAATATTAGTTTCTTTTCCGCAAATTTAGATATATTAAATCGTGCATGACATCTTTAGTTGCCTCCGAAAGCCACAGCTGGACTGATGGTGAGGGATTGAATCAGGAATGTATGGTTTGATATTAGTTTACTTTCTGCAAGTTAAATATCAGTTACTCAAGTTGTTTATGATTACTTCCGAAAACCATAGCTGGACTAATGATGAAGGATCAGAAGATAAATTGATGTAATCTGATTTAGATTTATTTTGTTGCAATTTTGAATTTCCTTAAGCATAGTTTCTTTTGTGTTTAGTCGGCAGCAAGAATAGTTTGGTTTTCATGCTCAATAGTTCATCATTTTGATTTATTAGACTAACAACATTTTTTTCATTTCAGCAGCACATTTTCATTCTCTTTCAAGTCTTGTCATTGTAAATTTCAAATTTCTTTTTAAAGTTTCAAGTTGGTAAATCATTATAGGGGATATCACTTCCTTGAACAAACATAACCAAACTTGTTTCCATCTTAGAATTTCCATTTCACCGTAGAAAACCAAAAACGACAAAAAGTTAAGAAATAGGTTATCTTGCACATATAGTGCGCTGCACTTCATCAGCTTACGATTCCCGGATTGACAAATTAAATGCAGCAATTTAGGACACACTAAATTGACCAAACAATACCTCACCTTCAGATTCACTTCAGATTGGCTTTTTATCCATCCAAATCACCTCATCTAGCTTTTTTTTGGTTTTCCTCTAGGGTTCACTATGTTTCCCTTCAGGAGATGGCCTTTCGCCACCGTTTTTACAACAATTTTTCCTTTGATTTGTTGTTTTTTTCTGCACCACTTTCGAGCAGATTTTGTCTTGTAGATCCTTGTCCCTCTTGACCTTAGATCTATTAGTTCTTTTTTTAGTGTGTTTTAATTAGTTTTTTACTCACCTATAGACTAGCTGTTGAGAGGCCCACCTCCTTGGGTTTAGATTATTTCATTATTAGTTGTTTATTTTATGTTTTTGCAGGCCTATATACTGTCATTTGTAGGTTTATTTACAACCATACAACACACTTTTTCTTTTTCTCTACAAATGTTTGGGTTTAAAAATTAAAATTTACACAATTTTACACATACACCCTAAGTGAAAAAGGGCTTGGATAACACCGCCAAGAAAATACTCTAAAACATTGAAATCAAATGATCCTGCACCTTTGTGCCCTTATTTCGACATTGTAATCAATTGATCCTGCACCTCCCTGCCCTTGTCGGTCTATTTTTCCTTTGTGCCATGTTTGTGCCATCACCATTGTGCCACTAAGGCATTTAGCCTAGAGACTTCTTGGCCTTCATACTCAGTTACCAGTAGGAAGACTTACTCCTCCGCATAGGATTTGAGTTAGTCCTCCACCAAGTCTGCACACCGACTCTTCTTCTAGTCCTTTGTGTTCTCCTTCTCATTCCACCTTTGGTTCTCCCCCTGACACCTTCAACATTTCTGGTGCAAGACCTTATGCTGGTGGAAACCCTAGACCTCAGGGTGGGAATACCACTAGTGGGACTACTACAGACGCTACCCTAGCTGCACCCTTGCTCCCCTTCATGGCAAGCCTCAGCCTCCCCGACTTGGACCGGCTGATAAACGACCCTATACACCATGACACTAGTTGGCCTACTATGCCAAAAAAACTCCCTTATGGCATTCCAACGTTTGAAGGCCTTGCTAGAGAAGATCCTTCAAATCATGTTCGATCTTTCCACGTGTGGTGTTCATCTAACTCAATTACCGATGACTCTATCCATCTTTTTTTGTTCCAATGAATGCTTACAGTTGAAGCTTCTAAGTGGTATGTTGATCAAGCCACTTCCTCTCATACCACCTTTGCGACTCTTCCCTAAGATTTTTTATCTTACTTCCAGCTTCCCCTTCGTTATGACACTGGTATCAAAATTTTGGCTTCTTTCCATCAATCATCTGCGACCTTCCTATCCGATCATGTCTAGGAATGGTAGAGAAGAAAGATCCTATGTCAATCCCCTACCTTTGAAGACCATGTCTACATGGACTAGTTCCTTATATCTCTCTTTCCTCCTATCAGGAAATATGTCACATCACATTTTCCTCAAATCGAAGAAGTCGCCCTCCAATTGGCATTAATATGACCTGATCTATGCTGAAACGGGTTATGTTTATACTGTTCTACCTGATCTCTCCAGACTTGGTGGTGCCAATTCACCAAGGGAACCTCATGCCGCCAACGGTATCATTGGAGCTCTCTCTCACCCATATGCTCAACCTCCCATGGGTTATGGTTTTCCTTACGGGGGGGTAAAACACCTCCTACACTTTTCCCCCTCCCGATAGCACGTATCCAGGATACGACAGGCCTCCTATTTTGGCCCAACCTCCTGTTTACCACACTGTTACCCAACCCCGTTATCCGCATCCACAGCTTGGTGCTCCAGCTCCTCCAGCATCAGCACCTCTGCCTGCCTCGCCTGCTCAACCCCGGCAACAGCAATCGCTGCCCCCTCAGGCGCAGGTGGATGCACAACAGGGATTTGTGGCTACCCAACCACCTGAAGGTTAGGTGGCCACTCAAACTCTTCCATCTGGTTCCCCTTATTACCAAATTCTCATCATGTCCTCTAATTAGCCTTCTGAACCTACTTCTCCTGGCCCTTCACCTTCAACTGGTACTCATGACCCCCCTTACCCTCCTAGAACAGTTCCTCCAAGCCTTAACCATCTTGGAGCGATCCTGCTTGGTCATTACCCCTTTGGTCAAATATTGTTCCTATCTCCCCCACCAGGAGTGTACACAATACCTATTATGGCCACCCTCTCTCTTCCTAACCTAACCCTTGGGATTCCCGTCTAGTACCTCGATCCTCCAGCCGCTACCCTTCCTGGTCAACCCAAACCTTATATTGCTTTGACCCCAGTCCAACTAGTCCTTATGACCTCTCCCACTATAACAGTGCCTCATTCACCTCAACAAGAACTAAATCCTATTGCGACCGCTTCATGTAAGAAAGGAAAAGCTCACAAGGGGGCATCAAAAGACAAGGTTGCCCCAACAAACCCCCCTGCCCCTTTTCAGCCTCCAAAGCATACCATCCAATGTTCTTTGTGTGATGTCACCAGCCACGTCACCCATACTTGTTCGGAGTTGCCTCACCTTAATTCCATGGTCAATGAGACATTTTTGGAGTCTGATATCCCAGAGGTATATGTCACTATACCGGATTCAGTCCTGAAACTCAAGTATTTGTTCACAAATCACCCTTGCACTTTGTGTGATTTCCATGGCCACTATACTCACATCTTTCCCTACCTTGAAGAGTACCAATCCTCTTTGGAAGTGATTCACCAATTCGAGGCTAAGCGCAACGAGTCCACTGCTCCCTTATTTGCACATTTTTCTTCAAAAAAAAAAGAGGACACAAATGCTCCCATTAACATTCCCCCTCTTGATGTCAAGATGACGGAGCATTTGCCCACCATTTTCTACCTATCATCATACATGAGACCCTCGGTAGAAGTCCCCTTGGAGAATTCCCCTGATGTTTCGCTTGACATCCCTTCAGCGATCACCCTGGGCTCAACATTGGTAGATCCTTTATCTGATTATTCGTCTGTCACCACTTGTGACAATGTGCATGTGAACCTCTCTTCTCAAGATGATGAGTCAGGTAGCTTCGCCACGTCAGATGGTATTTCTTTCACCAGTCAACCCATCCTCTATTACGATGATGAAATTGTGGAAGCAGTCACCACCCCTGACTTTATCTATCCCCCCTTACATCGAACACATGCATTCAAACCACATGCACCTTGTGGCCATTACATTGACACCCAATATTTGGGTAAGGGGACACCCATATTTGAGAGACTAGGAGAAGCAATTCTCCATAGCTCTCCTAGTGAATCTAGTCATGTCGACTCTAGCCCCATTATTCTTCCACATTTAGAAGAATATATAGAGTCCCATATCACTTCAGATCACTCTAGGGATGATACCCCTCATCATTCCTTCATATTACATTAAAAACCCAATCTCATAGACATTGTAGTTGGCCAAAGAATGAGTTTTCTGGGAGAACATTAGTTCATTATCCACAAGTCCTACCTTTGGGATAGCAAAACCATGTATGCCAACCTAGAAACTTAAAGTACATTTGATTCATATATGCAGTACCAAAAGAGATTGGTAATCATCTATTTCCTTTCTCAAACTACATAACCATACTGAAAACAAGTGGCACACCACATCATTAAAATGTGTTTAGATCTCCCTTTTCTAAATACATTTTGGCATGTCCATAACATGCCCAAGGGAACCCATGACCCTCAACCATAAAATCCTGTATCTCAACCCATAACAGCACTGAAACCCCCTTTCTCTGACAGGTCAAAATTTCCAGGTCCTTCCCTAGAATAGGTAGCAGTTTTCTACCCAGTACCTCCTACCTAGGTCATAAAACAGACCCCAAGAAAAGTATGACCTGGCCTGTTCATGAGCTCTGGGTACCTAAATAAACCTTGAACTCACTAAAATGAAAAGTAGGATGAGACATCTAACCTACAATGGTCGGATCTCAAATTCCAACAGTCGGTTTATTCATTACAACTGCCACAATATTTAAGGCCTCCTCTCCTTATGACATTCACCACAGCTCCACTGGCAAATAAGTGAATCTGGAAGGAAAATGCCTTATTAAAAGAAAAACCCTGATTTTTCTTTTTCTTACTGCAACCAAACCTTAGCTCAGTTTGATGAACCATCTATACCATTGGAAGGATCCCACCAAGCCCTCACATGGGTATTCATTAGCTTTTTGTGAATTGATACTTCACAAGGACACATTTTTTCCAAGAAGCGCCACTTCACCCTTCCTCAAAATCAAATTTCTTCACTTGAAACACTCGTACCAAGGGCACCATGTTGCCTACATACTTGTACACACTCGTGTTGACTTTCGTCGTGAGTTACCATCTTGTACTCATGCTTTTATGGTCCCCATTGGACCCCTTTTCCTATGTGGTAGCACCATCGAGTCACCCTAGTTTAGAGCATCTGAGTAGAGTCATCATTGCTTTCATGGAGTCTATCCCGAGTCCCTTCGCACCCTACTATAGTCTTTCGTCCTTCATTGCTTGGTCCCTCTCTTGTGTCGTACATTATGGCCTTCAGTCCCACTATCCCCTATCCCTCATGATATTTTGTTAGTCGCTGCCAAGTCATCCATGCCATTTATGCTCTAACAAGGGTAGTCATCCGTTCACTACTCAATTCCCCCCATTTCATCATCATCATTGGTGTCAGTCTATCAGTCACTCTACTATTTTCTCTCGTGCCTTATTTGAGGATCCATTATCGCCTCACCTATGGCATACCTCCTTCTGTCAACATCAGCTCATTCATTCCAGAAGACAGGTCTAGAGGGCGGTGTACCTTGGTTCCAGCTTCCACTCTTGTTCGGTGCCTCAGATCAGGAAAAGGGACTCCTCATTGCCCTTTGACTTAATTGTTTCTCAGCTCCAACTCCTTCTGAGCATGATTGAGATCCGTATACTTGATGGCCCAATGATGTAGTAGCTGACATCGGTGATTCCAAGGTGTGTGTGAGATCTCTTAGCCCTCATGAGTGTTGAAGCCCCGAAAATCGGGTCTTACAACAAGGGAGATACCCACCCGGTCCGGACCTTGGTTAGCAGCTCCTTTTCCGTTTGGTGTAGTGGGTCTGACCGGGGATAATGGGACCAGTTTCCCAATATGTGTGTGTGTGTATTGAGAATTGATATTTCTTTTCTAAAAGTTCCTAAGTGAAATGCTTTTATTCTATTTCTAATCTAATAACATGAAAATTGTATTCTAATTAAACAGAATTATCTAATTCTAAACTAACCCGGGATGTAATGTTTCTGTTATGCGATCTAAAATGATTTCAAATAACAATCGGTAATAAAGATCATTCAACTGTTATAAGAAAATAATTCAATAAAGATAAACCACTTCATATAAAAAGTTAGACAAAACAGTTGTGAAGAACATATCCCATAATAAGCTATTCATACATTAAGCATAAATAAATAGCTATCATCGTAAAAAAGTGCCAAATGATAACTTAAGCATTCAAGCAACAATATATAAACAACTGAACATGACTATCACTTTAACACAAAGGCAGAAATAGTTAAGAGATAAAAGTACCATTTATAACTAGTTCTACTCATGAGATTCAAGCAATAATGATTTATCTCTTCTTAATCCAACATCCACTAAGAGTACAAAAGTGCAACATCAGTTGCAGATATTAAACACAGATATCGATAAATCTTGTTCCATCCATTCATCAAAACCTCCTCTGAGGGTGCAAAAGTGCATGTTCTGAGGACAAGTTTTTGACAAATTTCAGGACCCTTCTCTAAATGCATTAGAATGGTTTAAATACTACTAACTAAATCTAAAAATAATTTATTACAAAAATGTAGGATACGGTTTAAATGACCATCCTCTTTTTAGGCAAAAATAAAGCAAAACTAATACTAAATCTAAAACTAAAATTTAACAACTAACTACTTGTGAATCTGTTCTTTGGAATTGCAAGCGTTCAACATTGATTTGAGAAGAGTAGGCTGGCCAACTTCAGACTTTAACTGTCCTGTGAAAATGGAATTGGAAAGAGCTGGTGCCATCTTCTCGGCAGAATTGATGATACAATTGAGAGTCATGCACTAGCTGTGTGGTTTTACCAGACATGCCCAGTAAGAATCCCAATTTAACTTTGTTAATCCTTTAATCGATTCTGCATTTTCTTGAGCCTTCTATTTCCAGTCTGTCTGCAGTTTCTGTGCT
Organism: Pinus albicaulis; assembly: GCA_034641835.2. Taxonomy (NCBI): domain Eukaryota; kingdom Viridiplantae; phylum Streptophyta; class Pinopsida; order Pinales; family Pinaceae; genus Pinus; species Pinus albicaulis. Next base: position 1,256,072,402 of record CM076570.1, read on the forward strand.
TTTGGTAGGTACCCTAGAGTAGTTTCTGAAATCAAATTTGCCTTGTGAAAATTTTCATTTATACAATCAATAATATTGCTTGCTGTTGTAGCTGCTTCTTCTACCGTTTACTCTGCTTTCCTTATTTGTGCATCCCAATTATTAAAGAGCATTTCTTTATGATTTTCATTGATTATAGGTGCACCTGCCTTTTTCCCCTCCTCTGTTTCTTGCCAAGCCAAATCTTCTATAACTCTTTTATTAGTTGAATCATAATCATGTCGTAAGTCTACGACATGATTAGTGATTTTATCACTTTCTTCACAATAAGAGTTCCACTGTGATATTCTTTGGCATAATATTTCCTGTTTTTGCAGTAGTTGATCATTTAAGGAAATAGACTCTGTGATAAATTCTATGAGCTTGGGTTCATCTTTGTGCATCTCTTGCATAACCTGTAGCTATTTCTCTTTTTCAGCCAAACTTTTCTGATATCCAATCTGCATTTGTTGAAAATCCTATTGTAATTTTTCAAGTTGTTTCTGTGCTTCACTATTAGCATTGGCTTGTTGTAGTTGTTGTTGCAGAACCTGTACTTGATCTTCTTTCTCATTCAGTAATTTCCGTACCTCAGATGCTTTATCGATGGCTGCAGAGGCATATGCTCCTATGATCTGAGATCATTTAGTAAGATTTTCAGTTGGATTAGTAGTAGGATCTTTCCATAAGACATCTAATTGTTCTGCATCATTAAAGAGCACATTTTCCAATTTCCTTTTCTTCCTTTGTTTTCTTACTACTGCCTTGTGTTGTGGACTATATAATACATCAAGAGGAGGAATTTCCTCTATTTTGAGCATAATTTTAGAGGATGGGGTAATTGGAATATGTTCTGCTTCCGCGACATTGCTAGTTACTCCTGTGACTATATTTTTTTTATCTGTACATTACTCACAGGTGTCTGTGTGTTCTGTCCTTCAATATTCATCAAATAATTAAATGTCTCCCATTCCTTATCTAACTCAGTTCTGATGGATGGTTGTTGTACAATGAGAGGGGGAATATTTAACTGTGGAGAGGTTGAAATCTGTTGCTGTGAGAGCTCTTTTGATTGGGAAATATCCCTTATTGATCCTTCACTTTTATCATGATGATTATCAGACCTCTTAGAGTGTTCAAAGGTTTCTCTCTCGGACTTTGACTTGGACCTGTCTATACCTAAATTTCCACTGAGACTGATACTGGGAGTTGGTTCCCTTACGGGTTCCAAGCGTAATTTATCCAAAGGGATAGTAGTCAACCTCCTTTCTCTGTATATTTTGAATTCTTGAAATTCTATTGGAGAAAACTGTATTTGAGCTGAATGTAGAATCTCTTTAAATGTGCATTTTTCTTGGAACATGTCATCAAAAAGATCATCTTCTTTAGAAAATACTCTTACCTTGACTGCAGTAGTGAAATTTTTAACAATATCATAGGGGTTAAATGGTCTTCTTGGAAACTTGAACAAATGTAAACATATAATGTTGTTTACTTCTTTGAATGCATGGCCAACATCAAATAGTGAAAAGGCCCCAAAGGCCACAGGAAATTGTGGTCAGATAGCCTTCTTTTTATCCTTTAAATTTTTAGTCAAACCTCCTTCTCCGCAGGTTTGATAAGCAATTTCTCGGGCCATGAGAGTACCAGGAACATACAAAGGTAAAACATGAGGAGAAGCAAAATTTCCAAAAACCCTAACATATGTAAACAATTATGCTCCAAACCATCTTGCGATAGGGAGAATATCTACTTCTGCTTCAGGAGAAAATCTTGGAGTGTCCTTATCATACAACATTCTATACAGGGGCAACATGATGCCATGGAAAATCTTGTAAAAATAGGGAATGAACTTTGAATCCCACAATTCTATGTGATAAACATGAATGGGTAGGGGATCTTGAATTTTCCATTTCAAACTCATTAAAGGAAACTTAGAAACATGACAGATTGAATCCATTACATAAGCAGATAAGTAAAATGGGGGATAAATTCTCTAAGAGATAGTCTGTTTAGACCGGTAATTCAAAATAGTCGTGGCTAAGTTTTCAGATAATATCTTAGCCCAATCCACAATAGTAGCATTAATAGCAACATTCAATAACGGAAGCCATTTAGATGAAAACTTATTAATGTTAGGCTTTCCAAAAAGCGTACAAAGCATAGCAACAAAAAAGCAATACGGAGAAGTGAGAGAACCAGTACTATACATACCGTGTTTATCCTTCTTCAATGGTTCGTCTCTCCTGGACCAGTCCTTGGTGCATTCTGCCAGGTTTTCATTTTCTTTGGCAAATTTCTCCATGAACTGTTTTTTATAAGTTTCCTGTGGCTCCGGCAAATGATACGTGAGTCTCAAACCTTGTCGAGTAAATGAGCCAATGAGCTCTTGACCCTGAGTCTTAAACTGTCTGTTCGTAATATCAGTGCTATCCAGCACCCATTTAACCATGTCTGTGTATGGAAGAATTTAGGTCTTGCTGCTATCCGGTGCAAGAATGAACAAGCTAGCTCTGTAAGAGATGCTTCAGAAGACCCATGTGATCCTGCAGTAGTCGTAACCTCCATTACTCTAGGGTTTTCTTCCTCAAGTAGATTATACATGCCCTCCCAAGTAGTAATACCAGTGTCTTTGTTGCATCCGGTGTCTGTGTACAAGGACATCATCTCTTTATCTTCAGAACTCAGATCCTTGTCTTTCTTTCCGATAATACTCTGAATAATGCTTTTTATAGTTCTTTGTTCTTCGCTCCTATAGTTTACGAATTAAGTGAAAATAATGATATGAAAACAGTGACGAGAAAGATTTAAATGTTGAAGACGTATAAAATATACCACCTCATGTGAAATAACTATTTGATCAGAATGAAACCATTTTTCATTAATGAGTGACAAACAATTCATTAATTTAACATTAAAGCGCATAACAGGGTCTCGATTTATGGAGAAAGCTTTTTCGTACAACGAGCCTTAAGGATATACGATAATACGATCTACGATTTGCTTTGCAATATCGCAAAATCACAATATCGTAGATCGCAATCTCGTGAAATTGCAATAGCGCAATATTGTAACATCGCGAAATCGCTATATCGCAAAATCGCAAAATCACAGGAGATAACATATGACAAACATCCATTAATGTATTTTTCTGCAAAACACGATTTGCGATATAGGTTATCGCACATCGATGATTTGATGTTTTTCAGTGTAAGATATGATATTTGAAGCATGCGATGCGATGAATATTCTCTTAGCGCATAGTTTTGCATCGTGATCTCGCAATTTTTAGAATTCTACTTATAAAGAGGCATTCATTATCTTTCTACGGTGCGATATTAATTAAAGAATGATTTTTTATTCTATCGTATCATAAAACTTAAGCCTTTTTAAAGATTTTTCAAGGAATTTTCCTAAGTTTATGATATTAAGTTTTATTGAACAAGGAAAAAACAAGCACTAATTGATTTTTAGATTTTTTACTAAGGGTCCCCACTTATTTTAGTATTATTACTAATACTAAATAAGAAGGGGGATTGTTTCTGGCCACAATAATTAGCAATTCACTCAGAAGAACCAGTTATCTCTACTTTTCTTTTGAATTTTCTAAACTTTTCAAAATAGAAAATTTTTAAGAAAATCAAACTTTATTATAAAAAGACAAAGTACATTATGCTTTCATCTATCAATGATATTTAGTTTCTTCTATATTCAACTTTGACTATTCACTTCCTCAAGCTAGTCCTTGTATCTATATCAGTCACTACTAGGTTTTATAAGGATAAAAACAAAGGCTTCTCTATAAATCAGTTTTAAATATGCTCATTTGTTGTAGGTAGAGCCATTGCTGTTAGTAGGCGTTTATAGCCTCGACAGGGTTACCTGTTACCCAATAATGATCCTGTGTCCTACTTAGAGAAATATACAATTTTCAAAGATAAATCCATATCCACACTTATTGTTTTCATTTTTCTTTTTTATCCTTAAAGAACAATGTCTTCGTTTGGTAGCCAATTTATGACAGTGCCATTCACTTGATTTATAACTTTGTCGAACAAGCTGGCTCGTGAGGAGACCCCTTGTCTTTTGATTGCAACAATCTTCAGTCATTGCCCTGTTGTGGTATGCAGTCTTGGCAAAGTCAATAAATTATAATATCTATGATCATGATAAGTCGGCTCATGATGAGACCTCTTACTCTTTAAGTTAAAGTGTATCATTGGATTATTCCTTGAACATTGTAATTTTCTAGGTGGGGAGGAAGTCATTATTTCCTTAAGATAGTTTTGGATGACAATGATAGAGTTTTTGGAAAGAACTTTTCTACAGAGAATATTTTTTATTTTATTGATACCTTTTATTGAACTGATATAAAACAATTTCCCACTAAAGGTCATTTTTTATGAAATTTTACAAAGTTGAAACTAGTATCATTTCTAGGCCTAAAGCTTTTAACTATATCTTTGAATAATAATGATCAATTTTCTAGAAGAATTCTATTTATACAAGTGAAAAACAAAATCTAAAAGAGAATTTGTATCTTTTTTGTGAATTCCAAATATAACCATTTATTTTAGTATTATTACTAATACTAAATAAGAAGGGGGATTGTTTCTGGCCACAATAATTAGCAATTCACTCAGAAGAACCAGTTATCTCTACTTTTCTTTTGAATTTTCTAAACTTTTCAAAATAGAAAATTTTTAAGAAAATCAAACTTTATTATAAAAAGACAAAGTACATTATGCTTTCATCTATCAATGATATTTAGTTTCTTCTATATTCAACTTTGACTATTCACTTCCTGAAGCTAGTCCTTGTATCTATATCAGTCACTACTAGGTTTTATAAGGATAAAAACAAAGGCTTCTCTATAAATCAGTTTTAAATATGCTCATTTGTTGTAGGTAGAGCCATTGCTGTTAGTAGGCGTTTATAGCCTCGACAGGGTTACCTGTTACCCAATAATGATCATGTGTCCTACTTAGAGAAATATACAATTTTCAAAGATAAATCCATATCCACACTTATTGTTTTCATTTTTCTTTTTTATCCTTAAAGAACAATGTCTTCGTTTGGTAGCCAATTTATGACAGTGCCATTCACTTGATTTATAACTTTGTCGAACAAGCTGGCTCGTGAGGAGACCCCTTGTCTTTTGATTGCAACAATCTTCAGTCATTGCCCTGTTGTGGTATGCAGTCTTGGCAAAGTCAATAAATTATAATATCTATGATCATGATAAGTCGGCTCATGATGAGACCTCTTACTCTTTAAGTTAAAGTGTATCATTGGATTATTCCTTGAACATTGTAATTTTCTAGGTGGGGAGGAAGTCATTATTTCCTTAAGATAGTTTTGGATGACAATGATAGAGTTTTTGGAAAGAACTTTTCTACAGAGAATATTTTTTTTTTTATTGATACCTTTTATTGAACTGATATAAAACAATTTCCCACTAAAGGTCATTTTTTATGAAAATTTACAAAGTTGAAACTAGTATCATTTCTAGGCCTAAAGCTTTTAACTATATCTTTGAATAATAATGATCAATTTTCTAGAAGAATTCTATTTATACAAGTGAAAAACAAAATCTAAAAGAGAATTTGTATCTTTTTTGTGAATTCCAAATATAACCATTAACAACTGGTTTTATTATGAAAAATAAAGAAAACTTAATATACAAAATAGAAGAATGATCTCCTATGGAAAATATTTTTTGAGGATCTGTCCATTAACAGGTAAAGATTCTCTTTTTGTTGTTAAATCCTGTAACATAAAAGTATATGGAGCTATGATCTCTGCGATTTGGAAAGGGCCAAGCTACATTTGTTGAAATTTTGTATGTTTCCCATTTTCCTCATGAGCCTTCTCCCATTTTAAAACAAGATCTCCGACTTGAAAGTCCTTTCCAGATATCATGTTTGAATCAAAAGAAGCTTTCACTAATGTTTGGTGATGAGCATGAGTTACTTTGGCTTTTTCTCGTTGTTCTTCTAGCTTAATTATTTCCATCTACCTTAGTTGTAAGGAAGAAGTCAGTGCTTCATCAATATATTGAACCAAGGCTAAAGAAGGAATTGCTAAATGAGTTGGAAGAACCACTTCTCTCCCATAAACTAAATTAAAGGGAGAAGTGCCAATGGAGGCTTTCTGCGTTATTCGATCTGCCCATAAAGCATATATTAAAGACTTATGCCAATTTTTATGATTTTGATCAATGGTTCACTTAATGATTCTGATTAAGTTTTTATTTGTGGATTTAGATAACCCATTTCCCTGTGGATAATAATTGGCAGAGTATTTAAGTTTGAAACCTCTCTTGAGTGCAAATTCAGTCATAGCATTACCAGAAAAATACGATGCATTATCAAACATTAAAGCAGAAGGTAAACCAAACCTGGTGATTATGAACTGATCTATGAACTCAATGATGTGCTCGGCATTAGCAGTCTTAAGAGGAACTACTTCTACCCATTTCGTAAAACAATCAGTTGCTGTAATGATATACCTATGTTGTTTAGAAGAGTGAGGAACGATCTCACCTATTATGTCCAATCCCCATTGATCAAAAGGTTTCTCAATGTTGACTGGTTGTAACAGTAATGATGGTTTTTTTTGTCTTCCAGCAGTGGTTTAACAAACTTGATATTTCCTTATGTAGCTATGTGAATCTTTGAATAGTGTGGGCCAGTAATAGCCTGCACGAAGAATTTTATGTGCAGTAGCATCTCTAGCATAATTTCCACCTGCTGGCCCATCGTGAAGTTCCTGCAAGACTCTTTCAGCTTCATATTTCTTAAGACATCTAGAAGAACATAATCATAATTCATTCTAAAAATAACATCATTCACAAGTTGATATTATTTAGCCTTCAACCTTAGAGCTCTTTTCTTGGTGTAATTGAGATTTGGAGGAGCATATCCATTCTTTAGATAAAAAATGATATCAGCATATAATCATTCAACATCGTTTAGGCTTACCTCACATGTTTGTATCTCTGCAGATGGTTTCTTGGAAATAAGTGATGCCCCAGCTAGTATTTTGCAAAAGCCTTGACCTTTTACAATACTTGCTGGTTTGATTTCTACATCATATTCTTGTAAGTCAGTAATCCAATTGGCTCTTTTCTCACCCACATCTTTCTGAACTAAAAGATTTCTTACCGCTGGAAGTGGTACTATGATTTTTGTATGGGTTTTAAGTAGAAAGGGTCTGAAATATTTAATTTCTTTGAAAACAACATATGCTTGTTTCTCTACATCTGAATAATTCAACTCAGCCCCCTGTAAACTTGAACTGAAAAAAGCAATTGGGGCTTCTGCCTTGTCTTGATTTTCTTGAGTGAGTATAGTAGCATAAGATTTATCAAAGGCAAATGTATACAAAATAAAAGGATCAGAAAAATTTGGAGTTGCTAAAGATGGAGCATTAACAATTGCTTGTTTGATCAGATTGAATGCTTCATATTAGTTTTGGCCCCATTTGAAGTTTGAATTCCTTTTAATCATTGCTTGTAAAGGAGATAAAATTCTTGAAAAATCTGGCACAAATCTCTTTACAAAATTAATCTGGCCAAGGAAAGATTGCATAGCTTTCTTGTTGTGAGGTAAGGGTATTTCAGAAATTTCCTTGATTCTGTCAGGATCAATATGAATTCCATATTTTGACACTATGAATCCAAGAAGTTTTCCTTCACTTAATGCAAAGAAGGATTTTTTGGGGTTAAGTGAAATTCCATACTTTTGACAACGTTGAAAGATCTGTTTTAAATCTCTAAGATGATTGCTTCATTTCTTGGAATATACAGTTATATCATCAAAGTATATTACCACTGATTTGTTAACTAATCCCTTGAAAGTGATGTCCATGGCTCTCTGAAATGTGGCACCAGCATTGATCAGACCAAAAGGAATCTTTTGGTATGCATAAGTGCCCCATTTGGTTCTGAATGTAGTTTTCAATTGATCATCAGGATGAACCAACACTTGGTTGTAACCAGAGAAACCATCTAAGAAAGACATTAATTCTGATCCTGCAACTGCCTGCAATATTTGCTCCATAGGAGGCAAAGGAAAATTATGTTTTTGGAAGGCTTTATTAAGATTTCGAAAGTCAATGCAAATTCTAATGTCTCCGTTCTTCTTTATAACAAGAACCATATTGGAAACCCATTTAGAATGTCGAACAGGAAAAATAATCTTGGCTTTTAATAACTTATTGAGTTCAGATTTGATCTGATTTTCTAGATTGGGATGGATCTTTCTCAGCTTCTGTTGAAAAAGGTTTTCATCATTTATCATTGGGATACTATGTTGGATGATAGAAGTGTCATAATTTTTGAGTTCATCGTAGTTCCAAGCAAAGACACTTTTATATTGTTTCAAAAGACGAACATACGCTAATTTTTCTTCAGGAGCTAGACCAAGGCCTAGGTTGATATTCTGTGGTTTGGTATCAGTTCCTAGATTTACTAATTCATAGTTCAAATTTGAACTTTGCAATTTTGAATTGGTAGATCTTTTGAATCGATCTTTCAAATAATAAAGGTCTTCTAACTTGACTACTAACTTTCACATAGCATTATTGGTGTTATCTTGTTGCAATTGTCTGTCATGTTGGTCCTCATCAATTATTTGATTGGTGTAAGATCCCTCAGATGTGAGGAAGCTTACAATATCAGGATCATCGTTGAAAATCCTCCAATTGGTAATGTTATCAGGAATCGAGGGTCTAAATATTAATTTGATTGAAAATCGATCAGGACTATAGTCTTCTCAAGGAATGAGTTTGGAAGCTACGTTAGCTAGGAGGTCTGCACTAGCATTCTGGAGTCTAGGAATTGATGAAATATTGAATGCTATAAAATGTTCAGTCAGATCTTGAACAAAAGATTGATAATGTTTTAAATGACCTGATAAGCAATGTATAGTATTGCATACCTGTTTGATTACAATTTCAGAATCTCTGAAAACTTGTAGATATTTTATTTCTAATCTGATTGCTTTGTATAATCCTTGGACTAAAGCCTCGTATTTTGTGGTATTATTGGTGCAATCGAACTCGAGTCTGCATGTTAGCATAATTTTTTTTCCCTCTCGACTAACTGACATGCATCCTACTCCTGCTCTGTCATTAGACTTAGAACCATCAAAAAATAACTTCCAAAATAAAGATTTATTTACAGGAGTATCTACAAAATTAATGCATTTAGAACTATCTGTTTGAGAAAAATTTTCTATTTGAGATAAAACAGAATGTTCTAAGTAAGGTGAATTATGAGCATTGAAATTTCCTAAGAAAGAATCAACTGAGTAATTTCCAATGATATTATTGCTGTATGCAACTGGTTCATTTTCTCCTTCCAATTCTGTTACTATGTATTTCTAATGTTTTTCTCACTCAACCTTTATCTAATTTTGTTTACCATTGTAAGGAAGCCACATGTGCGACCAATCAGTTGCAAAGTTTCCATGAAGTTTTTCTGACCAATCTCTGCTAAGAATTAAGCCATAAAATTCAGGAATATCTGCAACTAAAATATCGATAACTTGACATACCTTTGGATTAGATGAAAGCCTTATGGTAACCTGATTTAATTCTCCGATCACTTCAAATTGTGATCGATCTAGCTGGAATATGCGCACAACAAAATTTTGTGGTTGAATGTTCAACTTTGCACATATTGATTTTGGTAGAATATTAGATAAAGCTCCAGAATCCACTAAACAATTATGCAATTTTTTATTGAAAACTTCATAAGTAAGAAGAAATGGAGGAGTATAAGATCTTGACCTTCCTCCAATTAAAGCGATATTTTCTAGATCAACTTTACTAATCACATTAGTTGGAGGTCTTCCCATCTTATTGGAAGCTTGAGAGATTACAGGATCGGGCAAAGGTTTTTCTGGTACAGCATGTAATTCTTTCAAAAGTACCTTTTGCTGGTGTTTTAACTTGCTCAATTCATAAAAAGTGATGTAAGTCCTAGTCTTCTTCATATCTTCTATGATATTATACTCCATTTCATCCAGAACGATTAGTTTTTTTGATGGAGTTGATGAATCTTTTTGGACTGGGCTGGTTTGAATCACTTTAGATGTCGTTTTCTTGGGTGCAATTTTATCTTTAGTCATTGAGCTTGCGCTCTTTGGCTTAGGAGTAGGTTGAGGAGTATCAAGTTGATTTATACTTCGAGTGCTAATTGGGGATGCTTATTGATCTTCTTCATTTGGGAGGATGAAATCCCACATACCTTGTACCTCTACAACTTCTTCTTCATCAGTAGTTTCTTCAGTAGCAATCTCCTCTTCTTCTTCTTATGATTCAGCATTTGTAATAGAATTTGGCGGTTTTGAATCAGTTGAAGGGTTTCTTATATAAGGCTTAAATGGATTTTTAGAAGATGTTTCAGCCACTTGTTTCTTGATATCAACCATTTCATTGGACATGGTTTTCAGGACTTTCTGCAATCCTTCTAAATCGAATGGATCTTTCGATTTTTTTTTCTTGGGGTCTTCCTTAAAAGTAACCTTCTTGGATTTTCATTCTTCTATCACATTTTTCTTTTCTAAAGCAATGATACATTTTTCTACTGCTATTGCCTCCTTCATATTGTCTGCTAAAGTTTTTTTGTTAGCCATATCAATGAATATTGCTATATTTGATGGTAAAGCAGAAATGTACCATTCACTTCGCACTTCTTCACTAGGCTTGGAAGTAGTAGGAATTTTATTTAACAATTTATTGAAATGTGAATTAAAATCCTTGATAGGTTCTTTTGACTCAGCCCTAAGATTAGACAGGTCATTGATCAATGTCACCGTAGACCTGTCATCACCAAACTTAGTCAAAAATTGATCTTGGAAGATATCCCAGCTAGTGATAGATCCAGATGGTAATGAGAAATACCATGATCCGGCTGCTCCTTGTAGAGTATATGGAAAAAGTCAGACAACAACATCTTCATTAGTAACTCCATTGAGATTTATGGATAGCATAAAGTTGTTTATATGTTCTTCTGCTAGCATGCATGCTTTAAGATTAAAATTCGACAGCCATTTTTCAATATGGGCTGGTATTTGACTCAAGGGTGCAGGCATTAAGACTACCCCTGGATTATTCCATGGATGGGCCATCGCTGAACTACTAACAGAGGAAAGTATAGAAGATAATCCTTGTGATTGGGAAGATGAGGATATTATGATTCCAGATGTTTGAGAAGGAGATGTGGAAGTTTGAGTGGACTGATGGACAGTAATCTGAAGTGGAGGGGTGGATGGTTGACTTCGCGGTGAAGAGGTTGAGATGGATGATGATGATGAAATAATCTCGCTATCAAACTCTTTAGGTGATTTTCTTGCTCTCTTCCTTGTAGGTAAAGGTAACTCAGTTGGTTGAATGCCAAACTTTTCACTCTGTAATCTGGTGAGAGGATGAGCAGGGTTATATTGCGAAGTCACACTGCCTTGAGATTTATCAGACCTTTAAGGTGATATTGAAAATCACTGAAGTTTATGAATCAAAGATTCAACTTTAGGAGGTTCAATAGCAGATTCTTCTTAAAAGTCAGGGTTTGTGGCAGTGTCGGTTGTTCTTTCGACTTCTGGCTCTAGATTTAAAAATTCTAAGTGCGATGGAGAAGTCGAGGGATATGGTGAGGGCGATTTACTCTCAGAATGGTATTTAGATTTTGATTTACTTGCCATTAATAGTTCAGGGCCCTCCTTCTAGCACCAAATATGTTGAAGCCCCAAAAATCAGGTCTTACAACAAGGGGGATACCCACCCAGTCTGGACCTTGGTTAGCAGCTCCTTTTCCGTTTGGTGTAGTGGGTATGACTGGGGATAATGGGACCAGTTTCCCAATATGTGTGTGTGTGTATTGAGAATTGATATTTCTTTTCTAAAAGTTCCTAAGTGAAATTCTTTTATTCTATTTCTAATCTAATAACATGCAAATTGTATTCTAATTAAACAGAAATATCTAATTCTAAACTAACACGGGATGTAATCTTTCTGTTATGCGATCTAAAATGATTTCAAATAAAAATTGGTAATAAAGATCATTCAACTGTTATAAGAAAATAATTCAATAAAGATAAACCACTTCATATAAAAAGTTAGACGAAACAATTGTGAAGAACATATCGCATAGTAAGCTATTCATACATTAAGCATAAATAAATAGCTATCACCATACAAAAGTGCCAAATGATAACTTAAGCATTCAAGCATCAATATATAAACAAATGAACATGAATATCACTTTAACACAAAGGCAGAAATAGTTAAGAGATTAAAGTACCATTTATAACTAGTTCTACTCATGAGCTTCAAGCAATAATGACTCATCTCTTCTTAATCCAACATCCACTAAGAGTACAAAAGTGCAACATCAGTAGCAGATATTAAATGTAGATATCAAGAAATCCTCTTCCATTCATTCATCAAAACCTCCTCTGAGGGTGTAAAAGTACATGTTCTGAGGACAAGTTTTTGACAAATTTCAGGACCCTTCTCTAAATGCATGAGAAAAATTTAAATACTACTAACTAAATCTAAAAATAATTTATTACAAAAATTTAGGATACGGTTTAAATGATCGTCCTATTTTTAGGCAAAAATAAAGAAAAACAAATACAAAATCTAAAATTAAAATTTAACAACTAATGACTTCTTTGGAATTGCAAGCGTTCAACATTGATTTGAGAAGAGTAGGCTGGCCAACTTCAGACTTTAAATATCCTGTGAAAACGGAATCAGTAAGAGCTAGCGCCATCTTCTCGGCAGAATTGATGATACAATTGAGAGTCATGCACTGGCTTTGTGGTTTTACCAGACACACCCAGTAAGAATCCCAATTTAACTTTGTTAATCCTTTAATCGATTCTACCTTTTCTTGAGCCTTCTGTTTCTAGTCTGTCTATAGTTGCTGTGCTTTTGGTAGGTACCCTAGATTAGTTTCTAAAATAAAATTTTCCTTATGCAAATTTTCATTTATAAAATCAATAATATTGCTTGCTGTTGTAGCTGCTTCTTCTGCTGTTTACTCTGTTTTCTTGATCTGTGCATCCCAATTATTAAAGAGCATTTCTTTATGATTGCCATTGATTATAGGTGCACTTTCTTTTTTCCCCTCCTCTATTTCTTTCCAAGCCAAATATTCTGTAACTCTTTTATTAGTTAAATCATAATCATGTCGTAAGTCTACGTCATGATTAATTATTTTATCACTTTCTTCACAATAAGAGTTCCACTGTGATATTCTTTGGCATAATATTTCCTATTATTGCAGTAGTTGATCATTTAAGGGAATAGAATTTGTGATAAATTCTGTGAGCTTGGGGTCATCTTTGTGCATCTCTTGCATAACCTGTAGCTATTTCTCTTTTTTAGCCAAACTTTTCTGATATCCGATCTGCATTTGTTGAAAATCCTGTTGTAATTTTTCAAGTTGTTTATGTGCTTCACTATTAGCATTGGCTTGTTGCAGTTGTTGTTGCAGAACCTATACTTGATCTTCTTTCTCATTCAGTAATTGTCATACCTCAGATGCTTTATCAATGGCTGCAGAGGCATATGCTCCTGTGATCTGAGATAATTTAGTAATATTTTTAGTTGGATCAGTAGTAGGATCTTGCCATAAGACATCTAATTGTTCAGCATCATGAGAGTGCACATTTTCCAATTTCCTTTTCTTCCTTTGTTTTCTTACTACTGCCTTGTGTTGTGGACTATAGAATACATCAAGAGGAGGAATTTCCTCTATTTTGAGCATAATTTCAGAGGATGGGGTAATGGAAATATGTTCTGTTTCTGCGACATTGCTAGTTACTCCTATGACTATATTTTTTGTTATCTGTACATTACTCATAGGTGTATGTGTGTTCTACCCTTCAATATTAGTCAAATCATTAAATGTCTCCCATTCCTTATCTAACTCAGTTCTAACGGATGGTTGTTGTACAATGAGAGTGGGAAGATTTACCTGTGGAGAGGTTGAAATCTGTTTCTGTGAGAGCTCTTTTGATTAGGTAGTATCCCTTACTGACCCTTCACTTTTATCATGATCATTATCAGACCTCTTAGAGTGTTTAGAAGTTTCTCTCATGGGCTTTGACTTAGATCTATCTGTACCTAAACTTCCACTGAGAATGAAACTGGGAGTTGGTTCCCTTACGGGTTCCAAGCGTAATTTATCCAAAGGGATAGTAGTCAACCTCCTTTCTCTGTATATTTTGAATTCTTGAAATTATGTTGGAGAAAAACTTTTTTGAGCTGATGGAAGAATCTCTTTAAATGTGCATTTTTCTTGGAACATGTCATCAAAAAGATCATCTTCTTTAGAAAATACTCTTACCTTGACCGCAGTAGTGAAATTTTTAACAATATCATAGGGGTCAAATGGTCTTCTTGGAAACTTGAACAAATGTAAACATGTAATGTTGTTTACTTCTTTGAATGCATGGCCAAAATAAAATAGTGAAAAGGCCCCAAAGGCCACAGGAAATTGTGGCCAGATAGCCTTCCTTTTATCCTTTAAATCTTTAGTCAAACCTCCTTCTCTGCAGGTTTGATAAGCAATTTCTCGGGCCATGAGTTTATCAGGAACATACAAAGGTAAAACATGAGGAGAAGGAAAACTTCCAAAAACCCTAACATATGTAAACAATTCTTCTCCAAACCATCTTGCGACAGGGAGAATATCTACTTCTACTTCAGGAGAAAATCTTGGAGCGTCCTTATCATACAACAATTTGTACAGGGGAAACATGATGCCATGGCAAATATTGTAAAAATAGGGAATGAACTTTGAATCCCACAATTCTTTGTGATAAACATGAATGGGTAGGGGATCTTGAGTTGTCCATTTCCAACTCATTAAAGGAAACTTAGAAACATAACAGATTGAATCCATTACATAAGGAGATAAGTAAAAATGGGGGATAAATTCTCTAAGAGATAGTCCGTTTAGACCGGTAATTAAAAATAGCCATGGTTAAGTTGTCAGATAATATCTTAGCCCAATCCACAATAGTAGCATTAATAGAAGCATTCAATAACGGAAGCCATTCAGATGAAAACTTATTAATTTCAGGCTTTCCAAAAGGCCTACAGAGCATAGCAGCAGCAAAGCAATATAGAGAAGTGAGAGAACCAGTACTATACATACCATGTTTATCCTTCTTCAATGGTTCGTCTCTCCTAGACCAGTCCTTGGTGCATTCTGCTAGGTTTTCATTTTCTTTGGCAAACTTCTCCATGAACTATTTGTTATAAGTTGCCTGTCGCTCCAGCAAATGATACATGAGTCTCAAATCTTTTGGAGTAAATGAGCCAATGAGCTCTTGACCCTGAGTCTTAAACTGTCTATTCGTAATATCAGTGCTATCCAGCACCCATTTAACCATGTCTGTGTATGGAAGAATTTTAGGTCTTGTTGCTATCCAGTGCAAGAATGAACAAGCTAGCTCAGTAAGAGATGCTTCAGAAGATCCATGTGATCCTGCAGTAGCTGTAGCCTCCATTAATTTGGGGTTTTCTTCCTTAAGTAGATTATACATGCCCTCCCAAGTAGTAATACCAACGTCTTTGTTGCAGGCTGTGTCTGTGTACAAAGACGTCATCTCTTTATCTTCAGAACTCATAGCCTTGTCTTTCTTTCCCATAATACTCTAAATACTGCTTTGTATAGTTCTCTGTTCTTCGCTCCTGCAGTTTACGAATTAAGTGAGAATAATGATATGAAAAAGGTGGCAAGAAAGTTTTAAATTTTGAAGATGTATAAAATATACCACCTTACGTGAAATAACTCTTTGGTCATAATGAAACCACTTTTCATTAATGAGTGACAACCAATTCATTAATTTAACATTAAAGTGCATAACGGGGTCTCGATTTATGGAGAAATATTTTTCGTACAACGAGCCTTAAGGATCTACGATAATGTGATCTGCGATTTGGTTTACAATATCACAAAATCGCAATATCGCAGATCGCAATCTCGTGAAATTGCAATAGCGCAATATTGTAACATCGCAAAATCGCTATATCACAATATCGCAAAATCGCATGACATAACATATGAAAAACATCCGTTAATGTATTTTTCTATGAAACATGATTTGCGATATATGTTATCGCACATCAGTGATTTGAGGTTTTTCAGCGTAAGATATGATATTTGAAGCATGTGATGTGATGAATATTCTTTTAGTGCGTAGTTTTGCATCATGATCTCACAATTTTTAGAATTCTACTTATAAAGAGGCATTCATTACCTTTCTGTGATGTGACATTCCTTAAAGAATGATTTTTTATTCTATCCTATCTTAAAAATTAAGCCTTTTTAAAGATTTTTCAAGGAATTTTCCTAAGTTTATGATATTAAGTTTTATTTAACAATGAAAAAACAAGCACTAATTGATTTTTAGATTTTTTACTAAGGGTCCCCACTTATTTTAGTATTATTACTAATACTAAATAAGAAGGGGGGTTGTTGCTGGCCACAACAATGAGGAGATGGCCCTACAGGTAGCCCCCCACACACTCGAATGACCTCTTCATTACAGCCTTTGATGCAGCTCCATATATTTGATGATGTCGACCTCAGTCGCTTGCAGCACCCTTTTGTTTGCATGTATCAGTCAGATTTTTAGAGCCCTTTCCTATTTTCAGGGGCATCTAAGTTGCATTTATATCTCATGTACTCAAATATCATTGTACACATCCTACCTATTATCTGAGGCACAATATGTATGTGGGATTCATTATCATATTGTTTATCTGGCTCATGTTTATGACCAGCATTATGTCGTCTCGTGGTTTTCCGAACGCCTTATTGTTTGTATTATTGCCTCGATGGGAATAGGTATGCCTCCCCTGCTGCTTATAGTAGGTACTCACTTATCAAAAAGACTTGTCACACCTGCAAGTCACCTCCTCAGGGCCTAGTTCTTTTAGCACTTTGGTCTACCTTACAATCCTCTCTCTTTGAATTCCCCGTTGGTTTCTAGTGATTGAGTTCTTACAACGTACTTCAGTCATACGATTAGCTCCTAACGCTCGCATGCTAGGGGGAAATATGTTACACCATTTTTTGGTTATCTAATCCATTGTTATTAGATGGACCCAAGTACACCAAGTAAGAAAAAATTTAACCCCAAGTAAAATCGCATTCACTATGAAAAATAACTTAGTAAACCACCTTTATTAAGTTTTTTATGGTCTAAACAGGAAACCCCATGGGGAAACATTAAATAAATCCATATTTGTTTGATTTTCCTCAAGGAATAATTAGTTAGACAATAGTTTAATTAATATTCCTGGTTATATTTAACCCAAAACAAGGAAATTAATTAGATAAATCATTATTTATCTTATTATTTTCTAAGAATAATTATTTAAACATTACTTAAATAGTATTCTTTGTAAAATATGACTAAATGTCCCTTAAATAATTAAATAAATCATTATTTATTTGGTTATTACTCAACCATATCCTTAAAATGATAAATAAATCATTTATTTATTTATTATTTTTTTAACCACATCCTTAAAATGATAAATAAATAATTTATTTATTTATTATTACTTAATCACATCCTTAAAATGATAAATAAATCGTTTATTTATTTATTATTTACAAATAAGGGGATTTGACTCAAGTCAAATTCCTTTTCCCTCCAACAAATATAATAAAATATTCCATAAAATTTGGATCTTGATTTGGTTAATAATATTTTAATTATGCACCAATATCTAGACTAACTCAATATTTTGTTACAAATAGAAGGGTTTTCCCATTCATTTATCACATTTTTTTGCCTAAAGATCACTCTGGATCTCAACTCTTGGTCTGGCTATTAATCCACCATCATAGCCATATTTTTCCATTTTTTTCTGGCTTTTCTACACCATCAAGACAGAGGAATTCTAAATCTGAAGTGCTAAGGACTTACAAGAACCCATCCCATTGAGGAGAACGCGGAACACCCTCTTGTGTTTTCCTCCCAGGTGCCATTAATAAAAATTCATTGGATATATTCTTGTCTTGTCTATTGGATCTATGGAGTAAATATTGTCTTTTCTACTATTTAATGTCTTCTAATGCATAGATCTAGATTTTTGCAGGATTTTTCTTCATCATCTAACTACAGATCTGAAGATATTAGCAGTCATTTCTGTTGTTAGGGCTATTTGTTATGCACAGCTAAAGTGGTCTTTTTCGTACACTTCGAATCAAGATTCATACTAACAAAAGCTATAGGTTTCTACATCAACTTCAGCCATATCTTCTCATTTCTTTTGTTGCAGCATATCTTCAGCCCTTGTTGGCCGGATAAATCGTTCTTGCGGACAATACCGATCTCCCTAGTGTCAGAAGACAATCTAGTAACAAAAAAACAACTAAGCTTGTCTTTCTCTAAATATATTCGTTTTACAAATAAATTCTATGAAGGTGTCGATCCTACCTTAGATCCAAATAATTATTTGCAGTCATAGTGCTTCCGTCGCATCAATAATCCTTCATCGCAACAATAATCCTTCCATCGCAACAAGGGTTCTTTCATCGCAAGAAAGTGTCGTCTTTTGTCAACCTACAATCACAAACAAGAAAATATTAAATAGTACCTGTATAAAAAATAATCGTACAACATACCTATCATAGTGATCAAGTAATCTATGAAATAAACAATCAAATGACAATTTATTGAAATAAACAATCGAACGACAATTTATTGAGAAAAAAAAAAACTTGATTGTATTAATCTTAAAATATACAGAAGAACCTTACAACCTTAGCCTTGATGTTTGAAAGGCCTTCCCAGGGTCTGAAGCAGGAGTCTCCTCTACTTTGATAAGTCTTGCACTCTTCCTCCAAGAGCACAAAGAGGTATGTGATATTTCCTCTCAAAAGCTTAGCAAAAAGAATACTAAATCTCAACAGCACTTCAACTCAATCACACATAAAGCTTGAACTCTAATTCTCAATCTCTAAAATCTAACCATTTGAGGCTACCCAATGCCTCCTTTTATAGAGCAGATGAGGAGGTTAGGATTCCACCTTTGTAGGGATAGAATCCTCCTTCAAAGGGATAGACTCCTCACATCAAGGGATTAGTTCCTTAAGGTGAGGGATACATGCACCTTGTCAAAGCATACTCATCCCCAAAAATTCTCATCTAGAACCTTCTAGAATTGACCTCAAACCAACTTTTTAACTTTACTTTCTTGCCTTTTTGGGTTTCGAGGGGGTACGTAGGCATTCTTAAGGAAAACTGCATTCTGGAACGCAGATAAGCCATGCATTACCTGTGTACCCAAGCCAGGAACGCAGGCAGGCTTCATGTTACCTGCGTACCCATTCATTCAGAGGTTTTTAGGGTTTTTATTCTTGTTTTAGGGCTTGACATGAGGATTAAAGGTTTTAAGACTTGCAGAGGAGGTATTTATGAATGTTAATGAGCTCATACAGTTAGCAGAATGTCAAGGTGACAGTTTTTAGTGTAACAGATTGCCCCATAAAGTGTGAAGTCTGAAATAGATGAAGATGAAGTTTGTCATATTTGAAGAGTGAAGTATTTTATCATTTCAAGGATCATCCTATGAACACCCCAGTTGGAACCTATAAAAAACATTCAATGCAAAATATATATATGTAATCATATCATCATTGAGGTAGGCATTCCCATACTTAGATCAAAAACTAACTAGAAATTGATTCAAATTGTTCTGATACAGGAATGATTTTGAATACATCATAGTATAGACATTTGTAGACACAGTATGGACGCAGCCATCTGTTTATAAATATTCCACTGTATAAATGATAACAAAATTCCTCGCAGTCTGGATGGTAGAAACTAGATCCAGGGTCTTAATTTCCGTATCTCGAACTAGTACGATTATATCCATGTGAATGAATGTGTTGAAGTCGAACATGGTAGAAACCACTCGATTACCAGTCAATGATGTAAACTGTTAATAAGTGTGAGAGTAACCACCAGTAATGTCAATGGCTCTCAAAGTACCCAGTACAATCCATGAAATGTGAATGAATGAGCTGAATTCGAACATGTCACAGAATCATTCGATCAAAGGTCAATGATGTAACCTGTCGTCGAAGGCAAGAAACCTTCCATTAAGGCATGCAAATTTCAAGGTACTGATGATTTTTAAATCAAATTCCTAGATAATGAGTTGTCATTGATAGAAAGTGATCCGTCGTAGGCAAGCCCACAACATGAAATCATAGATCAAGTTTTGAAAATATATCGACAAGGACTAACTCAGGGATGGTCAAAATGGATGAGAGATATTTTGCAGATGAATGGTTTATTTGAACTATCCTCTTGAACACATAACAACACTGTAGATGCCTTGGTGACAATTGACCCAAAGCTAATACCCAAAAACCAGTTGAAGACTTTCAATATGGTTTGATTAACTGTTAGGCAAAGGATTTCCCAACCCAGGTGAACAAAAGTGTCATGTTCAAGAGTGGTTAACGGCTTTCCGAATAATCAAAATGTAACAAACAGGTTTGTTTTTCTCTCTTTTCCCCCACCATTTCTGGCAAGCACCTCTTTATTTTTGACAAGCTTGAGGAGGATAACATTTGCTTATTTATAAGCTCACCCTTTGGATGAGTCCAACTTAGTTTAAGATTTGAACCCTAAGAAGGAGTGGTTCGTTCCTGTTTAAAAATTGAACAGGTCCTTTACTGTTAAATTTTAACGAGTCCAGTATAGGCGAAACTCGGTGTTTTTCAATTTTAGGGAGTCAGAAGAAAAAACTTAAGAAAACTCCATGGGTGTAATTTTTCATAAATTTAGTCTCTCAAGCCCGAAAAAGGATAAAATAATGCGGCAGAGAACTCTATTGACCGTAATTAGTCAACATATAGCTTTTTCGTAAATAGTCCATTTCAGTCTGTAAAAGGGGTAAACTTATACTGAAAGGATGATCATTCATTTACTTTAACGAGTTTGAATAATCAAGTGCTCGGAAATATTTTCATGTTTAGAGAATCTGAAAAGGGATTAAAAGAGGACTCCAATGTTTCTCTTTTTCGTAATTTTCAAGAGTCCGAAAAAGTGATAAAAGTATACTCAATAGTTTTGCTTTTTCTGTAAATTTTAACGAGTTCAAAAAAGGGATAAAAATGTACTCATGGTTTTCACTTTTTCGTAAGTTTTAACGAGTTTGAAAAAGGGTAAAAAATGTACTCTTGTGGTTAACTTTCAATTTAATTAACGAGCAGGAAAAGGTGGAAAGAACTCGGCATTTTCATGTGTTTTACAAGAATGAAAGATAACAAAATAATCTCGGGATTTTCATGAGTTTAACGAGTCTTGAAAATAATAACCAAAATCGACTCAAGATAGGTTTCATTTTTACAAAAGCTTGTAACAGAGAAAAACTATGCTTCAGAGTAGTTTCATTTTTACACAAGCTTGAAACATAGAGAAAACGGTGCTTGATGCCCCCTAAGTGTAACTGCTAGAGCGCATGCCCCCCAACTTCATTTCATTCAAATAAGTACACTGCTGGTAATTAATAGCTAGATGTAATGAAGGTTCATTTACGAGATCATATGAAAGACCCTACCTAAAACTGTAAGAAAATTATGCAAAAAATAACCTAAATATATGACTTAACATTTACGAGATCTAGTCAAAGACTCGACTCAATTAGGGGAGGATTTTTTTGATTTTTTAATGAGATTGACACAGAAAATGAACTATGCTCATGGCAACGTGTTTCATTTTTTAACGAGGTTGACACAGTAAAAGGAACTTTCCTCACCTACATGTTTCATTTTTAATGAGGTTAACACCGTAAAAGGAACTATCCTCGTATCTACTTTCTACAATCTACCTATATAACCTACTGATTCATTTTCTAATGAGGTTGACACAAGAAAAGAAATTTCCTCATACCTGATTCATTTTTTAACAAGGTTGACTCAGTAATAGGAACTATCCTTTGACCAATTGATTCATTTTTTAACGAGGTTGACATAGGAAAAGAACTGTCCTCATACTTGATTCATTTTTTAACGAGGTTGACTCAATAAAAGGAACTATCCTCATACCTGATTCATTTTTTTACGAGGTTGACTCAGTAATAGGAACCATCCTCGGAAACTACTTATTTCTAATCTATTAATCTACTCTCTACAATCTACCTACTAATTCATTTTTTAAAGAGGTTGAAATAGGAAAATAACTGTCCTCATACCTGATTCATTTTTTAACGAGGTTGACTCAGTAACAGGAACTATCCTCTGAGCCACTGATTCATTTTTTAACGAGGTCGACACAGCAAAAGGAACTTTCCTCAGAACTACTCTCTACAATCTACCTATTGATTCATTTTTTAATGAGGTTGACACACAAAAAATAACTATCCTCATACCTGATTCATTTTTTAATGAGGTTGACACAGTAAAAGGAACTATCCTCACACTCACTGATTCATTTTTTAATGAGGTTGACACAAGAAAAGAACTGTCCTCATACTTGATTCATTTTTTAACGAGATTGACTCAATAACAGGAACTATCCTCGCACTCACTGATTCATTTTTTAACGAGGTTGACACAGTAAAAGGAACTTTCCTCGGCCTCACTAATTCATTTTTTAACGAGGTTGACACAGTAAAAGGAACTATCCTCAAACTCACTGATTCATTTTTTAATGAGGTTGACATAGTAAAAGGAACTATCCTTGGACCCACTGATTCATTTTTTAACGAGGCTGACACAGGAAAAGGAACTTTCCTCGAACTCACTGATTCATTTTTTAACGAGGTTGACACAGTAAAAGGAACTTTCCTCAGCTACATGATCATGGCTTCCAACTGGAAGAAAGACATGTCAATGGACACACCTCGATCATGGCTTCCAAGAGGTCTTCATCAGAAGGAAGAATAGTTCTTTAGAAGGAAAACATGTCAAGGGACTCAAAAGGGATAAGAACATCACATTAAAATAATCCCATAGAGTTTTCCATGTCAATTACCAGATCTAAGTCAAAGGAAGATGAACAAACAGTCAAAAGCTCGCTTACATCGGTAACTGAAAACATGGGACTAGTTGCCACATAATTAACCCATGGCGGGGTAGATACCACTTGCATATGAGGAACATTAAGGGATGTCATATTATTGGTAGTAGAAACAAGACTAGGGAATGAAAGCTAGTCTACAGTCACAATATTTCCATTGTGAGGGAAAGACATCACGCGAAAGAGTGTCGATATGACAGCTTTCATTGCATAGACATAGTCTCGCCCAAGGAGTAAATTGAAAGCCAAGGGACCTCAAACTACCATAATATTGATACAAACAGTTTTACCTTTCAAAGAAATAGAAAAAATAGGAAGCATACCTAAAGGTTCACTAATGGTTCTATTAAAAGCTTTCAGATTCTGCGTAATAGGCACAAGCTGAGGGGAACCCAAAGCTTTCAAAACAGTTGAGGATAAAATACTAATAGAAGCACCTTCATCTACCTGTGTGTGATGTATGTCCCTACCACCAAACTTCACAATGATTTGGAAGGGGATGGAGGAAGGAAGACGAGGTTTCGTCAGTCTATTCCAATCAAAGGAAAAGACCTCAGTAATTGGAGGGGGTTCTGTAGAAACAGGTGAAATTCCCCCTGGCATAGAAGAATCTAATGTAACAAGAAGAACCTAAGTGGTATGAAGTTCACTCTCTACAGGGAGAATGGGATTGACCAAATGTGAAATCAAATTGACCACTTGATCAACTAAAGGATCAACAACTTGAGTGATATGAGTTTCACTCTCCAATGGAAGAGTGGGATCTACTATACTTGAAATTAGATCAATCATTCTGTCAGTTGACGGTAGGTTGGGAGAAATTTTACGGTAACCAGTTGGAAATTATTGCTATGGAACAGTAAGGTCTTCCAATAATTTTGAGGCTTCATCCATGTGAGGGAAAATGTGAGTTTGATGACTCCCTTTGCATAACTTACAAGGAAACCTAACTTTACCATTTTTCCCAGGAACCTCACTATCACTGGTTGATGGATCAACAGGAAGTTGATGAGATTTTTCTGACCATACTTCCAAGACTTTTGGAATACCGGGACAATTGATAAGGAAGTGGTCACCCTTACAAAGCTTGCAAGCGTATTTGGGTTTACGATGCATGTTGGAAGTTTCCTCAACACAACTAACACTTACAGCCTTGGTTGGTTGGTTGACTTCTTTCTTATTTTTCTTCTTCTTCTTCTTCTTCTTCCCTTTCTTCTTCTTCATCACCTAGTTACTAGCGTCAAGGCTTTTACCAAGTGAAGAGGAAGAAATGGAGGAATAAATATTATGCGAAGAAGGTAAAGGGTCAACAGAAGGTTGGTGATGTTGAGATAGTGAACTCTATTGAGGTGAAGCATCCGGTTGAGGTGGAACAATTGGAGTATTCGGGGCCAACGAAGTTGAAAATAACCATATCGGTAAACCTATTGTAAATCCAGGTAATGAAAAAGTAGCCATATAAGGAGGACCAACATTTCCAAAGCAAGGAAAAGTACTAGGATTCTCGTTAAGAGGGGTTCCTTGGTTGGTAAATTCTGGAACAGTTGCCATTATATTCAACTTCGGTGAATTTTATTAACAATTTAAAACTAAAATTAAAATTCACAATTCACACCTAAAAATTAAAATTCACAATTCACACCTATGGTCTCAAAAATTAAAAAAAAAAAAATTAACACGCGCCATCAAATCTAGGAGTCAAACCACACACAAACAGTAGATTCCCGCACTAAAAACACTAGTTGGTGATGAAATCCAACATTGTAGAATTTTAATGCAGAAATGGTAGTTGGAACAGTTACCCCAACAACCTGCTTAATGAAACAAATTGGCACAAGTTTCTTCACAAAACCATCTTGAGTGAAGAGAACCCCCTAGAGAGTCCAAGTGAGTCTAGTTGATGTCTGCTCCAGGTATAGTGAGATCTTTCCTTCACCGTCACCTTAGGAAATAATCTTAAGCTTATGGAAACTAAGGTTACCAATGGTAACAAATACAACTGGGGGAACAGTCTATGATCCGATCCCACGCGCAAGGGCAGAGTAACAAAGCTCAATCCCCTTGAAGGCTCCTCGACATGGTCAATCTAAGGTTTACCAATAAGTGACCCCAGGCTCCTCAATAATGGTTAATTCGAGGTTTACCATTTGTAATGCGCGCATAATATTCTATCTTTACCAATGAAACAAAATTGATTGTCTCAAAGGTTCAGACATGATCTCGTGATTAACTCCTTTAAAAGAAGCTTCCCAGATTGTACCAGTTACAATTGGATTTATTTCCTACCGCAAGATTTATCTACTTATTTTTTTTTACTATCTTGGAGAGTTAATTACTCCCTACTCCACGATACTAGCCTAAGCTATATTGGTGGTAACGTCCCTAGAAATGTAAAAATTACTAGATGAATTTTAATTAAGCGCTGTGTTATTTAGGTTGTTATTACTCAAAAGGGTAAATGGATACGAAACCAATGGTGTTATGACTCGACCCAAAACTGAATGAAATAAAATATAATAATGTAATATTTTCAATTCGATGAATCCTAAATAAAGTAAGGAGAGAGTTTACATCCACTTCCAACAATGCAAAGATTGATAAATAAGAGAAAATATAACAAATTCTCTAATGCACTAATTTCATCAAGAAAAACTAATGCAAATCAATCCCAAATTTTTTTTTATATTTTTGTTTTTTTAAAACAAGCATAAAGCCATCTAAATTAAAATCAAATAAAATTGATCTAAATCTACAATTGATTTTTCAGAATGTAAACTTTGCAGTTGTAATCTATGCACAATTCACATGAAAAGTATGCAAATGTAATCTATGCATATTTTTCATTCATATTCTGAAAATGAGAATTCTAATTACGCAAATGTGATCTATGCAAGAGAATTCTCAAACACAAGATGATTCTAATGTAATCTAAGAACCAATCAAGTGTAAGTCAAGAAAATCGGGTGAGAGTTCCAAAGATCAAAAAACACTCAAAGGCGATTAACACTGATACACAATTTAGCCCCCCCGGCGAATGAGGGGGAAACGTTTTTGCAAAAACAAAAGCAAAAAGATGAAAAATTGTGAAAAGACTGAGACAAACTTCCAAGTAATGACCAAAGGAAATAAAATTAAGAATTTCTAAAAAAAGAGACTCAAAACACCCAATTAACTTAATGGACATTGATGAGATGAAGAATTGTTGAAAGAAACTCATAAAAAAGGCTTTTTGACAGAAAAATACAGATCTGGGTAGATGCTAAGAATCCTAAAATAAATCTAAACTAAACTGAAAAAATAGATCTGTAGTTTTTCCAAAATTTTAACAGGGTCACAGGCTCCCAGAAGTAACAGGTGCGGTCTCGCACTGTTTACTTAAGGAAAGTGCGAAACTGCCCGCACTGTGCAAAAGAACAAAGTGCGATCCCTAGAAAAGTTCAAGAAAAATGTAAAAGATTTCAAAATTTTCAAAAACAGAGAAAACCTAAGCTACCCAGGCAGATATCCAACAATCAAAAACTAGGAAAAACTTTTCCTTAAATCAAAATAAAAGAGAACCAAAAACAACAAGTTCTTTCCCCAGTGGAGTCTCCAATTTGTTGGTCAGATAAATCATTCTTGCGGACAAGACCAATCTCCCTAGTGTCAGAAGACAATCTAGCAACAAACAAACAACTAAGATTATCTTTCTCTAAATATATTCGTCTTACAAATAAATTCTATGAAGGTGTCGATCCTACCTTAGATCCAAATACTTATCTGCAGTCGTAGTGCTTCCGTCGCATCAATAATCCTTCGTCGCAACAAGAGTCCTTTCATCGCAACAATAATCCTTCTGTCGCAACAAGGGTTCTTTCGTCGCAAGAAAGTGTCGTCTTTTGTTGACCTACAATCACAAAAAAGAAAATATTAAATAGCACCTGTATAACAAATAATCGTAAAACATACCTATCATAGTGATCAAGGAATCTATGAAATAAACAATCAAATGACAATTTATTGAAATAAACAATCGAACGACAATTTATTGAGAAAAACAAAACTTGATTGTATTAATCTTAAAATATACAGAAGAACCTTACAACCTTAACCTTGATGTTTGAGAGGCCTTCCCAGGGTCCGAAGCAGGAGTCTCCTCTACTTTGATAAGTCTTGCACTCTTCCTCCAAGAGCACAAAAAGGTATGTGATCTTTCCTCTCAAAATCTTAGTAGAAAGAATACTAAATCTCAACAGCACTTCAACTCAATCACACATAAAGCTTGAACTCTAATTCTCAATCTCCAAAATCTAACCACTTGAGACTACCCAATGTCTCCTTTTATAGAGTAGATGAAGAGGTTAGGATTCCACCTTTGTAGGGATAGAATCCTCCTTCAAAGGGATATACTCCTCACATCAAGGGATTAGTTCCTTAAGGTGAGGGATACATGCACCTTGTCAAAGCGTACTCATCCCCAAAAATTCTCATCTAGAACCTTCTAGAATTGACCTAAAACCAAATTTTTAATTTTACTTTCTCGCCTTTTTGAGTTTGGAGGGGGTACACAGGAATTCTTAAGGAAAATTGTGTTCTAGAACGTAGGTAAGCCATGCATTACCTGCGTACCCAAGCCTGGAACGCAGGCAGGCTTCATGTTACCTGCGTACCCATTCTTTCAGAGGTTTTTAGGGTTTTTCTTCTTATTTTAGGGCTTGACATGAGGAGTAAAGGTTGTAAGAATTGCAGAGGAGGTATGTATGAGTGTTAATGAGCTCATACAGTTAGCAGAATGTCAAGGTGACAGTTTTTAGTGTAAAAGCCCTAGGGCTGCAACTTACATTGGCACATTGTGTGCATTTTCCGGAAACCCTCTTGGGTTATCTTGGAAAGCTGATCTAGTGCCCAGATCTGTATGTTCAGATTCTATTAGGGCCTATATCATTATTTTTACATCATTGTATCATCTCCAGGTGTAGTTATACCTAATATGACTTCCCTTAGCAGTTCTCTGACATTTTTTATAGCAACAACATCTCACTTTTGAGAGTGTTTATGTATTGGAGGCTTGTGTGATCACATTCTATGATTGGTGCCTCATTGTTTTGCACTTATTTGCTGCATATATGATTAATAATATGGAATTCTATTGGTCTCATGGTTTCATGTGTTAAATATTTGCTGATGCTTTCATTTATGAGATATATTGTTGCTTTCCCTATTTGGGAATATTACAAATATATTCCATGGGCATAATAGCCTCCTTGCCATAGACCATCCTAAACATATTTTTTCCTGTCAAATTCTTGCAGGTGGTTCAATAGGCCCAAAGAAAAAATGGGATGTGCACGTCCCAAATGCTGCGATCGGTGTTACAGACATTAGCCAGTGCTTGCTCCAAGATTTTATTAAAATCTTCCACCGCTCTATTTTCCTGCGGATGATACGGAGTGCTCTTCGCATGGTGGATCCAAAATTATTCTGTCAAGGCCTGTATTTTTTAATTAACAAAGTGCATACCTCTATCACTTTTTAAGATATTTAGACATCCAAAACTAGTCAGAATCTTCTCAAAAATGAAGTTCACAGTAGTATCTGCAGTGCAATCCTTCACAAATTTTGCTTCAACCCATATGGCCGTAATCAATGGTCGTTATGATGTAGAGCGCACCTGTCTTATTTCCTGATGGGCTGATGTGCCCTATGAAATCAATGGCCCACTTGTCAATGCTTGTAGGGCCATTTGTGGTTGCAAGGGAATTTCATCTCTATGTGAGGGTATTCCATTTCGTTGAAACATATCCCAGGCTTTAGAATAGTCGTGAGAGTCACTATGCAAGGTAGGCCACCATAGTCCATCTCGCAAGATATTTTACGTTGTTGCCTTTCCTACGTTATGCGTAGTGACCTCCTACTACACCCTCATGAGCCTCTGCCAAGATAGCATGCCTTTCATGCTCCAAAATGTATCTTCACAGTACTTCGTTAGCTCCCATCTTCTATAGATGACCTGCGATGATGGTGAAATCTGTTGCGTGGGTTACCAACTCTTTCTTATGTTGTACCGAATATTCCGCAGGTACCATTCCCGTAGTCAAGAACTAAATGATGTTGGCGAAGTGCGCATCAACTACCTTAATAGAAAATAGTTTCACATCAGGAAATACCTCTTCTATGTTGGTGAATTCTTTTCCATTCTCGTTTCGAGAAAAGTGGTGTGGTCCAGTGTTCAACTTCCCTAGCTTGACAATGATCTCAAAGTCATACTCTTGAAACAGTAGTAGCCATTGGCAGATTCCCTCCCCAACACAGGCTTATTCACTAGGTACTTCTAAGCTGAGTGATTGGTAAAAATTTTGAAGTGCCCTCCTAACAAATAATGTTGATATTTATGTAATGCATAGACCATAACCAATCCCTCCCACTATGTAGTGGAGTAGTTTCGCTCTGCACCAGAGAGTTGTCTACATTTAACGATTTCTTCCTTAAAATTTTTCTTATACTTAGGGTTCACCCGATAAGGATGCTACTTCACAGGGCACACATATGGTTTTAAAGTGATGTGCATGACCCCTAGGTCCCCTGCAATCTCCTTGAGTTCTGAGAAATTTGTATGGAATAAGTCCTAGTATTCCGTGAGCAATTCTGCCACTTTTCCTACTCTATCATCATCCCAGTAGTCCCCCATTTTAGCCAACTTAGGCTTCTCTTCCATGCCAATGTTGACTTCTTGCAACTTCACAGGCTTAGTAATATTGACAGTTTATAGTGGGGGCCCAGCAATTGTGCACTCTCCCTCCAACTCCCGGATAGAGACATTTCATGGATCTTCATCGCACTCTTTTATTGCTAAATTGTGGTAGTTGACAATATCCTTCATATGAGTTTCCCATGTAGGTGCCCCAAATGTTGTGTAAGGGTGTGCTTCATCAAATACTAAGGTATCTATCACCTGCAAAGTTTCGTCAAGCATCTCTGTTCCAACTACTAACCCAAATGCCCCTAAAAAATCATCCTTCAATGTTTTTCAGTGGTAGGTGCACTGATGTAGCTACGCATATAAGTACCATGCAGTGGGAATTGGTCCCAAGGAATGAATAAACAGGCAAACCCATTCTTTTATAGTCTGGTCACACCATTTCTCCATCCAAGCGAACAAATGATCACGTGGGGCCCTTGGGCCAAGGAATGTCTTTACGCGCAAGTGAATTGGAGGTTCAAATCACTGGATCATCATATCCCGACACTCTTCCTAATCCTAGAATTCTCCCTTATGCATGTCCCACCACCTCGCAGGTGTTACGCGCATGTCTAGATTAAGGGCCCATAGCCTTCGCTCTCTTGGAACCTCAACTTCAAATTCTAGCAAAAACTCCTTAATACTACTAGAACCATCAAAGTAGTGTGTTTATATTTCTTCTGAGGAGATTCATTGGAAGTTGTTTGTGATTCTAAGACATCGTAGTGCAGATATATCAGGTACTAACCAATTTTTCCAATTTTCCATCTCCCCGTTGGAGTCAGAGAAACATTTGTTATCTTTTTCCTAGAAAATCACACCATTAGTTGTGGGATTGATCCATTCTTCATCCTACACAGTTAACTTATAGATGTGATCCACATCCTCTTCTTCACACACCACCTTTGTATACCATTCTCCTTCTGCAGGGTCTAAGGGTACTATCACCTGGGTACCTTCATTTTCAAACACCATGCTTCTTTTCTATAGGTTGATGATACCTCCCATATCTATGGCCCAATCCAATCCTAGGAGCGAAATATACGGGTCTGCATCTTCTACAATCTGAATTACCTCAAATTCAGCCCAGAACTTAACTCCTGTGATATCTACCATGATCTTGGACACTCTCCCCAAAAATATGATCTTCTGTTGGTTGGCCATGCAGAGATGGATAGTGGACCATTCCAACATAGGTTCTCCCATTCGCTGCCAAGTTTTCTTGGGTAATACGTTCGCATCTGATCCTAGGTCCAAAACAACCTAATCCATTTCATAATCACCAACCTGCATTGTTAGCTGCATTTCCTACCAGTGTGTTTCTTATGTTTGTACAGTTTGTGCACATCCTTAACTTCTAGAGGTGGATTAGTTCTTTCTGCTTAGCTGTCTATTAATGCTTAAATATTTTCTACAGCCCTTTGGTTGTGTACGAGCTTCATACATGCCTGCAAAAATGGTTTGACCTCGTCATCTGCTTTGTGGTCTGCAGGGGCCTGAGAAGTATATTCCTCAGCTTTAGCAAAGTCTTGGTGAGCTGCGACAAAGGTTTCCTTTTCATTTTGTAGGTCCAAACCTTCTTGTTTCATGGTTTCTTTTTGGATAAGAGGCTCAGCCAAAGCATTCTCCTCATCTTCCCCAGTGGCCATGCCGCTGCGCGTTATGACATTAATGCTTGGTCATTCGTCTCAAGGTTCTGCCTTAACCCTCTGCACATTCTGTGTAGGTGTCTTATGCTTTTTCTGCATTTTTGCTATCAGAATCAGACAGTCTTCAATCGCATGGTCCACCTATCTACAATATCTGCAAATTTTCCTTGTAGGGTTTGGGAAGTCTATCACAAAGTGCCCTACTTCTCTGTAGTTATAGCAGATCAGATGTCCTCTTCCCCTACTTGTGCTTCCACCTCTACCCCTTCCCCTACCCCTAGCTGGGGAGCCACCTATGCTCGAGGGGGATCTTGGTGAAGAAGGGTCCCCTTGTACCCTATATAGGTTTCCCTGGTCTATCATTAAATCATAAGTTTGGCATTTATGTTCATCATGTCTTACTGATTGTAAAAACTGGCACCATTGTTGCTTCAGTTCTAGAACATACACATCTAGACGGGGGTAGTGGTTAGTATCATGCAGGCCAGCTACACAAAAATCATCACACCATAATGTTGGTCCACTTGGTCCCATAGTCTCCCTATGGCACAACGGACTAGGTCCCCTAGCCTGTATGTAGCTTTTCAGTAGTGGGGACCGATGCTTGGTATGGCCAGATACCCTGCATTGTATGCACCATATTTCTAGGCTAGCTTAATTCCCTCAGTTCATTCGCAGGTTCTGGATTTCCATGTGCATCGCCTCCAGCTACCCTTGGATTTGTTGTACTCTCAATTGGGTGTCATCCCTTGGCACAACTTATAACTTTATAGAAATCTCCAAACCTTTTTCCTATGATTCAATGGCTTGCTGACCCATAGGTACATGCAGGTGGGTCAATAACATAGTGATGAACCATTCTTTGTGTTATCTATCGTCATACAGAAATTCCCCTTCTATGATCACCTTTTTTAGCCACTGGTCAACACCCCATACAGACTCATAGGGTCCTTCCTTGAAATCTTTAAGGTCATCCACTATATGAGAGTAGGTCTTAGGCTTCCAAAACTGTTGTTTTAGGGCATTCTTAACCTCTTGAATCGTCGCATTCACATGCTGAGCTACGTATCCCATATACCAGTCTAGGGCTATTCCTTTGAAGGAAAGGGATAACTGCACCCTTTTCACAACATCGCTGGCCACATTCTGCGCAGTCCATAGTGACTTTTCGACAAACCAGAACCGGTCCATATCTTCATACCTTATGCCCTTGAAGGTAGGTAGCTTCATGTGCAAGGCCATATCTTCTTCTGATGGAGATGGAGGTACGGGAGATTTCTTACCCCTATGCTGGTTTGAAGGTGGTGTAGTTGGAGGACTATGCGCAGCCAATTCTTTTACTGGATTGTAGACAGAACTATCTCCTTCTTGATTAGTTCTATATTATTTACCACTTTGTGTTGTGCTTTCACCCAAATTAGAGGTCAGTCACTTGGTGTGGTTGCATAGAATACCTTTTTCGCACAGAAAAATTTCAATTAATAAGGGCAGTGTTTCCAGGAACTTACCTTGGAACCCTTTGAAAAACCTTTGCTCTGCTTCTGAATAGGACATGAACTGATCAACTATGAATTCCATCACAAATCCTCCCAACATACTATCCACCCAGTTATCTATCATACAATTGATGGTATTATCAGTCCTTTCTAACTACTGGATCAACTCTGGATTCCATTGCATGACCCGCTCATCCTTCCAACACGTCTGGAAATCTACGATCCTTGCCAACCTCTCCTGAAGCTCGTTCACAAATGTTACAAAGAAAATTTCATAGACTTAAGTAAATATGTACTTATTCTTCCACTTTTATGTCGTTAAATTCATGTTGCGATTCTCTTTTACCAAAAATTCTTGAAAATGTTTTTCAAACCACTCTTCAATCTCTATCCTCTCAGGTCTCCAGCATTCCCTTGGAATTACCCAATCTCTCTCTCAAAATTCTCCCGGTCCCGGCAACGGAACCATTTGTTGGCTCAAGGGGTCCTGACCTAGGTTCGGAGGTTAAGGTTTGCTAACAACCCCTATACTATTGGCCCTTTCAACAGTGACCTACTTGCGCAGGCCAAAGTCTCACCCAGAGTAATATGGGAGGGTGCTAGAACCAAGTTTCCACACCTAGAGAGAGAGTAGGTAAGTCAAGTAGATCTAAGTTTGCACCCTATCAAGTTCACACATAACAGGTCTATTCACAAGTTTGTTAATAGTATAATCTGCAACTAATCATAACAGAGCTATTATCTTGCATAGACCTAGTTAGTACCTATGCATCTAGGTGTGTATCAGTTATCAGTACATAATATCATAAACACATCAATAATATATTACAGATACGCTTCATACCATAACATAGAAAGATTCGCAGCATAAACAGATAACACAACTGTATTCATAGCTCTAATAGATCCCAAAGGTAATGCATCAGATCAGATAACATAGAGATACTTTGACTATATCCGCATATATTGGCATCCAAAACCTAGTTACAATCCAAACATAGCCTGCGCACACAGCCAGCATGGTACGCACATAGCAGGACTGAGGATCTCCATGAACAGAGCTAGCAGGAGTCCTCACCCAAACAAATCAAAACAGATCTAGCAATTCACACTTAACATCAGACTTAATTACTTCCTTCCTTAAGACTCAAAATTTTCATCTATTTATAATGAATTAGCCTATGCTTTTATGTGGTCCGTAAACCATGGTTTGCAGACTCTAGGTCTACCCTTGAGCCATTACAATGCATTTGGGGCTTTTACCTACCCCAAAACCCCTATGCTAGACTAATTAATAAAAAAAATATACAAAATTATACAAAATTCGTAGCTTTGGGGGACCCTATTCCAACATGGATTCAGACGGACATTGTAGAACCTACACTAAGCGAATATTTCTCTAAGATAAGGAAGGTGTTGAGCTCGTTTCTTGGAATTAGCAGGAAGATCATCCAAGAAAGCTTGTACAATGTGTGTGATATCGTGAAAGGCATAGTCCATGGCCCTTTCAAATGTGGCTCTAGAATTCTTGAGACCGAATGGGAGATTTTGATACACAAATGTGCCCCAAGGACAAATGAAGATGGTTTATTTTGGTCATCCTTTTTAATCGCGATTTGTTATATCTCGAAAAGGCATTCATAAAGGAGAAAGACTCACATCTGGTGCAATCGTCGATAATATGATCTATAAATGGAGTACGATAATTTTCTTTTGGACATGCAGAGTTAAGATCACGATCATCGACACATACTTGGATGGTGCATTTTTCCTTATCTACGGGAATTGGATTGGATACCCATTATGTCAAAGGAACCGGATAGATGAAACCAACGTGGAAGAGTTTTTGGACTTCTTTCTTGATATCTACTTCTTTGCGAGGGTGGATAGGTCGGAGCCTCTACCGAATAGGCTTGGCATTGTTGTAAATCTTCATTTCATGCTCGACTATAGAAGGATCTATGCTCAGCATTTCATCATAAGACAAGGAAAAAAAATCATGGAACTCCTTAAAAACGGATGTGAAGCATGCAATCTCCTTCGGACTACAATCTGTCGACTATAGAGGGATCTATGTCAGAAATATCATCATAATACCAAGAAAAAACATTGCATAACTCCTTAAAAAGGGATGTGAAGAATTAAATTTGCTTCGAAATGAAATCTACTCTAATCTGTATAATTTCCACGATACCCATTTTGACTGAGATATCTATGAGCATGGTATTAGAAATATTTCCAATGTTTCCTTCCACGTTGATAGTTTGAACAGTTGTTTACATGGATGGAACAATCTCAGCTGGGTAAAAAGGAGAGAATTGTATAGTGATCATGTATAAATCAGACATCGAAGCACGATGGTGAAACTCTCCTCAAGGTCATTCTTCTAGAGACATGATCTCTCGGATATCTTTTTTCGAATGTAGGACTTCACTGAGGAGATTTTTAGAAGGAATAGTGTTGGGTGGGAGGGTGGTACCATTGGTCAAAACCAAACTAGTGAAGGTTTCAGATGCTCATTATATGGCTTGATAATCCAACTCAGCTAGTGATAGTGGCATCTAATCTCTCAAGGAATCAATTTTCGAAGGTGCTGATAGGATCCAGGGGTCAATAGAGCCACGTGAGATGGTGGATATGATTGAAACCATTTGTGGAACCTTAGGTGGTGGGAGAGGAAAAAAACCCATAAGAGAAGATTCCTTCAGAAGATTGGTACCAATGCTGACATAAGAGTCAGGGACTCCTCCTACTAGGGTCATGATGCTGCAAGGTAATATTGAATAATCTAGGGTGCAAAATGATAACTGGTCCACAATAACTATCTTCCCATATAAAGGAAAAAGGATGAGTTAGAAAACCAAAGAGACAATGTCAGTCATCACATAAGACCAATTGCGACCCAAAAGGAGATTATAATCGAGATGACGATCTACGACTTTGATGTCCATAGTTATCGTTTTCCCACTAAGTGTAATGGGGTAGCTAGCAAGGTAGCCTTTTGGGAGGAAGATGTGACCATTGAATTATTTGAGGGAATTAAACAATGGAGACAAATTAGGAGAACCCAAAGCGAGCCAACACATAGTTGAAATTACATAGGTTGAATCACCTTCGTCTATGACAGTGTGATGGATTGGATTTCCTTTTGACACAACTTGAACCTGAAAAGAAAGATGATAGGGAAGGTAAGGTTTGAATTTTTCCATGTCAAATATGGCTATCATAGAATCCTTGGGGTCAATTCCACCAATGGCCATAATAAAAGATTTCCTTTGCGCTGGGAAAGTCTGCAACACTTCGAGTGAAAACATAGCTAACGGTACTTGCACTAAGTCTTCTACAATGTTGTATTTCCGGGTAGCATGTGCAAAGTGTTGGAAATATTGAGAGGGGGGGTGAATCAATATTCCTTTCAATTAGATCATTATTTAATATTCAATTATTATCAGTGTTTTTACAATGATAGCAATAAACAAAAGGAATACAAATGCACACAGTTTTTAATGTGGAAACCCACTCCAGGACAAAAACCACCTAATGCTTTTCTAATAATTCTTTAATATTCAACTCCAATTGAAAATAAAGCTCGAACTTCCTAGAATCTAGAAAAGAATTCTTCTCCAGATCCCACTAGATGGATGCTCCAATGCCCAAGATTATTCAATAGTGAACTAAATGGATGCCCCAACACCCAATGAGTTACAACTCACCTTAGCACCGCCCTACCACCCTATATAAGTATAAAAGAATAATGGACTCCTGTACCAGGGAAAATGGTCCACTTTACAATGATATAGAATGATGTAGAAGAAGAATACACACTACACCATAACTCCAACTATGACACAACCACTAATGATGATCCTAGACCTCTCGACATTGCCTATTCAACTCTCGACAGATAGACACTAGTACAATTTTTACAATAATGTATTTACAATGACTTAGTACAACGATACCTTTATAGTGAATATACGCAATTCTGCCCACTTGAAGACTTCATGTGATGAACTTCTTGCTACTATTCTACACCTTTATTTATGCTCTTGTCATGCTACCCTCTACCGCACCTTGCATTGCTTTGCTGCCCTAGAAATTTTGGTCATTTGCATCCCTTGACAACACATGATCTAGTTTTTTCTTGCCTTCTAGGAGCTCGATATTGAATCTGGTGTATCTCTATTATTTTAGACCTTAAATATGTCATTTTCAGCCCTGTAGTAATCCTCTGAGTATTCCTTCCCATGCCATAGGTTTGACCCAATTTGGATTCTTCAAGGGAGAGTTACGCCCAATCTCTCACAATACCCTAATTATAGACTATTTCAATAGAGAGAAATTGTACGGCATTCCATGTGTCACTTATTATTTATTCGGCTCTAAAATTGATATAAAAAAACCTACATTATGTGAAATAACTACCACTTTTTACATAATTCCAATCTGATACTCAGAGAGAGAATTATGTATATTTTCCCAAGGTCACTTCTTTGAGATGAATTTCAGGAGCCTGCAAAAACACTGACTTCCACGGATAATATCTCCGAAACTGTTGCACACCTTGATCTAAAATTTTTACATGAGATTCCTTAGGATTTTAGCTTCACCTCATAAAAATTTTAGCCTCTAAACCTTCATAGAAAACAATTTAGAGTGAAAATTCTATGATGACCTGTTTCAGATGGCGAAATCCCTTGCATTAGGAGGATATGAGGATCACAATTTATATAAATGCTTAGGTTGAGAGGGGCTTCAACAAGTGAAGGTGGGAGGGATTTTATGAGCTTAAAAAATATTAATTATGACTTTTCAATGACCCATGTCAACCCCATGGGGTTTTAGGCCACTAACTAGGGGTAGAAACTTCAAACATGAATATCTCTCAAACCGTGAAGAACTACATGTCATGCCATATATCCACGGAAACATCTCAACAAGTAGAAACCATAAAAATCATTCTTGACGCAAAATATATTAATTTGGTAGGTAAAAATTCCCATGAAATATTTGGGTAGCCCCTGGTGTTGCTTCGGTTGTCATCAATAACAACCGCTGATCAACAATCTCCCCCTTTGGCATTGATGGCAACACAAGTACTCCCCCTACAATCATGCCACCTCTTCCTACAACATTCTCTTCCCCTTTGACATCAATGGAAAAGGTTAACTCCCCCTGACACATAACTATCCTGTGGACTTGTACACACTTCCACTCCCCCTTTATATTATGAATAAGGAAAATATAATGAGAACTTGGGAGAATCCCAAGCTTCTGGCGAAGATATTCCAATGCTTCATAAGTACTCTCATGATAATCAAGGCTTCATACCCAATATGCATCTGTAAAGGCATGAATAATGAAATTTTTACCCTTGGGATACCATAAGCCATATTTTGTTGTTCCCTGTAGATATCGAAGAATTCTTTTGATGGCAATAATATGTGATTCTTTTGGTGCTTCTTGGAATCATGCTACTTGTCCAACTACTTGCATAACATCTGACCAAGAGGCTGCTACATATAGAAGAGTACCAATCATAGATCTATACAACCTGTGATCCACATCCTTAGATGAGTCGTCTATGCTCAATTTGCAACCTATTACCATCGAAGTAAGGATGGGTTTGCAATATTCCATTTTGAATTTCTTGAGAATTTCCTTGATGTACTTAGCTTGACATATAAATATTCCTTTCTCTTGCTGAGATATTTGAAGCCCTAAGAAGTATGTCAGCTCACCAAGTAAAGACATCTCGAAATCACTTTGCATCTTTGTAGAAAAATTCTTACTTAGTCAATCATCATTGATGCAAAATATTATATCATCCTCTTTAGCTATTAGATGTGCTTTAGTTGCTTCATCCAAAACATATATGTCATTTGGAGCTTGAATTTTTGTAGCCACAATTTCACCATACCTGCCTTTCCTAATTTCACATTTTGTGGAGTTGAATAGTATTGTGTCTCCTTGATCACACATTTTTCCAACACTAAGCAGATTGTGATTCATGTTTTCAACCAATAGAACATTCTTGGCTAGAGCATATTTGTTTCCAAGAGTGACGGTACCTGATCCTATAACATTTGAAGATCCATCATTTCCAAAGGACACGGTTCCATCCTTCTTATTTTTTCAGAGATAGAAATTTCTTTCTATCTTGAGTCATATGCGTTGATCAACTGCTATCAACATACCACACATCTTTGTTGTTTTGAGCCTTGAGAGCGAGAGAACAATTATCGGTCTTCTTTGTTTTCCATGTTTGTTCATTCTATGGCTTCAAATATTATTCCGGAGGATTTTCAAGTCTGCAGTCTTTGGCTATGTATCCAAAGTTTCGACATTTGTAACATTAAATATTATTTCTTAAAAATTCAAATATATTGATGTTTCATTGAGCCCTAGGAGGTTCATATTTGACATATCTCCTGGAATTGTATTCGTTCCTAGGGTATGTGTGTCATTCTACAGCTCTATGACCAAATTTTCCACATGAATAATAGTAGCCATAAAAAATATGTTGGTACTTGGATGGAAATATTCTTCGAGGAATTGTCTTCCAAGTCTGTTCTTGCAAATCTTGTCCAATGAAGTCTACATGCATGTAAGACTTCATAGGTTCATTGTATTTTATTGTAGAATGTCCTGCTTCTTCTTATTTGTAACTGATGACAGTTCTATCATTGTAAGATCCTTGACTGTTGATGAGTTCTTCCAATTCCCTTGAGCTATTGGCATAGTTTTGGATAGTTTTTCCTTTCTTCACTTCCTTACGTAATGAGACTACATTAGCTTCTAATTCATCCCTTTCTTGGTTGCTTTCTTCCAACTTCTTTTGAAGTGACTCTTCAATTCATTTATGTTCTTAAACTTCAATTTTGAGACCTTGAACTTGTACTTCAAGAGTATTGGAACAGATCTTCTCTACCTTGAGCTCTTTTATAAGCTTGATTTCTTCCTTAGAAAATTATTCTATGGTCAATCCTTCTTCTTCATTGTTTTATACCTCTTGTTTATTGTGCTTGGCCATAAAAAATACTCTCTCATTGGCTTCTTTTTCACTGTCATTGTCTTCATCAGATGATGAGCTATCTTCTTTAGGGAGAAATCCTTTTGGATCCTTGCGTGTTGAATTTCTTAAAGCCTTTTTTTCCTTTTTAGTTTTCATCAACTTTTTGCTGCGAAATGCCCAATCTCACCATAGCCAAAACATATCAATGGAAGTTACCTTTGAATTTTCCCTTACCAATTTTTATTTTTCTCGTAAAGTAAGCATATTCTTCATCTGAAAGACCTTCTCCATCATCTCCCTTTTATTCACACTTGCAGGTGCATGTATTTTGAATTGAAGGTTGTTTGTCCTTATTGGTTTTCTTAGATGAAACAAACACAATTTCTAGATGAAAAGTACACTCTTCTTCATCAAGTCTCATTTTATATGCTATGAGAACTCCATGTAATTCCTCTTTACTAAGTTTTTCCAGATTTTCACTGTATTCTAATACTGATACATTTGGGTTGAATGTCCCTGGTAATGTTCTAATAATCTTTTGTAAAATAGTCTTCTCATCAACTTGCTCTCCCAATCCTTCCAGAGTATTGGTTATTTCATCAATGTATTGGAAGTATGCAACAATGTTGCAATCTTCTTTCATTCTAAGTTGCTCAAATTTTGCTCTATATATTTGAAGCTTTGCTTCTTTGACATTTGAGTCACTTGCATATATATTCTCAAGCTCGTCCCATACATTTTTGGTGGTCTTACAACCCAACACCTTATGATAAGAAGATTCAGTAAGTCCACTGATAATAATATTCTTTTCTTTTGCACCATTTACCAAATTCTTCTTACCTTGTTCATCTACGGTTGATCTAAATCCATTTTGAATAGTGTTCCATACTTGGTAACCTTGCGCCAAGAGATAGACCTCCATTCTTCCTTTCCAGAGTGCATAATTATTTTCATTGAATAGAGGTACA
This sequence comes from Pinus albicaulis, assembly GCA_034641835.2. NCBI lineage: Eukaryota > Viridiplantae > Streptophyta > Pinopsida > Pinales > Pinaceae > Pinus > Pinus albicaulis. Next base: position 1,256,113,341 of record CM076570.1, read on the forward strand.
CCATTCTTGGTATGTTCCATGACCTCCTTCCAGCTATTAAACTGCTATTGAAGGAACCAAACTCTGATATCAATTGCTAGAAATACTGAGAGGGGGGGGGGGTGAATCAATATTCATTTCAATTAGAGCATTAGTTAATATTCAATTATTATCAGTGTCTGTACAATGATAGTAGTAAACAAAAGGAATAGAAATGCACACAATTTTTAAGGTGGAAACCCACTCCAGGACAAAAACCACCTAATGCTTTTCTAATAATTTTTTAATATTCAACTCCAATTGAAAATAAAGCTCCGAATTACTAGAATATAGAAAATAATTCTTCTCCAGCTCCTAATATATGGACACTCCAATGCCCAAGATTCATTAGTAGTCAACCGAATGGATACCCCAACGCCCAATGAGCTACAAATCACACTAGCACTGCCCTACCACCCTATAGAAGTATAAGAGAATAATGGACTCATGTACCATGGAAAATGGTCCACTTTACAATGATATAGAATGATGTAGAAGAATAAGACACACTACACCATAACCCAAACTATGACACAACCACTAATGATAATCCTAGACCTCCCAACACTACCTATTCAACTCTTGGTAGATAGACACTAGTACAATTTTTACAACAATGTATTTAGAATGACTTAGTACAATGATACCTTTATAGTGACTGTATGCAGTGATGCCCACTTTAAGATTTCATGTGATGAACTTCTTGCTGATATTATTCACCTTGATTGCTACTTTTTTCATGCTACCCTATGTTGCACCTTGATTTTCTTTTTTGCCCCAGAAATTTTGGTGCTTTGCAACCCTTGACAACACACGATTTAGCTTTTTCTTGCCTTCTAGGAGCTCGATATTGAACCTGGTGTGTCTCTATTATTTTAGATCCCAAATATGCAATTTTTGGCCCTGTAGTAGTCCTCTGAGTCTTCTTTCCAATGCCATAGATTTGACCCAATTTGGATTCTTCAAGGGAGAGTTATGCCCAATCTCTCACAATGCCCTAATTATGTACTATTTCAGTAGAGATAACTTGTATGGTGTGCCACGTGTCACTTATTTTTCATTTGGCTCTGAAATTCATAGAGAGAACACTAAATTTGTGCACTATCTACCACTTTTTATATAATTCCAATCTGATACTCACAGAGAGAGTTATGTTGATTTTCCCAAGGTCACGTCTTTGAGATGAATTTCAGGAGCTTGCAAAAACACTGAATTCCACAGATCATATCTCCGAACATATTGCTCACCTTGGTTTGAAATTTGTATAGGAGCTTCCTCGGGATTTCAGCTTCACCTCATAAAACTTTTAGCTTTTGAATCTTCATAGAAAAAATTTAGAGCAAAAATTCCATGATGACCTATTTCAAATGGTGAAATCGCTTGCATTAGGAGAATATGAGGATCACAATTTATATAAATTCTTAGATTGATAGGGGCTTCAACAAGTGAACGTGGGAGGGATTTTAGGAGCCTAAAAAAGATTAATTATGACTTTTCAATGACCCATGTCACAACCCCATGGGGTTTCAGCCCAGTAACTGGGGGTACAAACTTCAAAAATGAATATCTATCAAATCGTGAAGAATTACGTGGCATTCCATATATCTGTTAGTGTCAGTATCTTCATCCCTCTGTCAGTGATTAAATTCTCTTGTTGCATTGCATATTATGTGTCACACTCAGTCAGCTGAATTCCATTAGGAGCATGGATCATCTGATGGTAGTGGCTTATTTTACATTTTCCCTCATGTCCTTTACCGGCTGGCCAATTTCCATTCATCAAGATCATCTGCAGTCACTTTTTGTCTTTAAGTTTGCAAAAGTCATTTCTAGGGTTTTAGTTTCATTAGGTCTAGGTTTTCATTAAAAAGGTCTTTAAAATGTCCAATAATGGTCATTAGGCACATGAGGAGGTTGAATAAAGTTCCAGTACTAAATAAATTTCATCATCATACGCCTAGAAATGTATTTTTCCTCAAAACTCTGTTTTGAGGAAAAATAGAGTATTTTATCTTTTTATGTATAAATTTGATGTAATCTCAAGTATTCTCATATGTAAGCAACTTCAATGGTAACCTTGGTCACCTTGTCAAGCTTCAGCAACTCCATCCCCTGCAAGGAAAACAAAAAGCAAGGCATTTAGTTCATCAAAGGCACAAATGAAGCAAACTGCCCAAAACAGAGTTAAAAAAGTAAGTTACAAGGAAAACTTTATAAAGGTGGGTTTATATGTATATAAACTCATTGGTCATGTTCAAAAAGCTTATTTGCATTCAAAGGAGAAAAAATGAGCAGGAGAGGGTCGTGTTGGAGATAAGGAGCAAGTTTGAATGAAAACTGGGCAAAGTTCAAGGGTGCGACACATTGGGTGAGAGGCATCGCACATACAAGTGGTGCGGCGCATTGGGCTAGCCTCCATAGTGTAAAAACTACACTATCGTGGTGCATACAGAAGGCGTGGCGCATTGGGTTTGAGGCGCAACGCATAGAGCTGTAAGCCATTTTCAACAAAAATTCATCCAAATCTTCAATTTGCTTGGTTTCCTCTGGTCCAAAGTAAGCCAAAAAACTCTTCAAATTCCAATTAAAGTGTGTCTTAAGATGTTTATGGTGGTTTAGTGTGATAAAATTCAAACCATACCTCCTTCCAAATTTGTTAAAAAACAATGGCCTAGAGTTTGTATTTTTGTTTTTGCTACCAATTCTATTCCATCACTCCCTTACTTTTTGACTCCTCCATTTATTTTTCAGTTTCATCCACTCATTCCTTAATTTCCATATTCCTAAAAAATCATTCACCCCTATCCCCAATTCCCATTTTCCCAAATCCTAACTACAAAATCCCCAAACCCTACTCACATCCCTAGAAATCTTACTCCCATCCCTAAACTTTGTTCACACATACATTTTTACACTCTCTTCCATACACTATACCCATTTCATTCCTCCATCATATTTTCACATTGTTATCCACAAAACCATCCATGTACAACCAAATTTTTCAAAACCAAAGGAAAACAATGGAAAGAGACAGTGATCATGGGTATGAGAAAGAGATTGAATGTCACCAAGAATCTTGGCTTGAGAGAAAAAACTTGCACTTGGAGAGGATGCTGGAGAAGGCCAACAATGAGAAAAATATGTTGAGGCACATGGCCAACCATTACTAGGTGAGAAACCATGTGCAAAGCAAGAATCAAAATCTTGAAGGCCAAATTGAAGAAGGCATCGAGGAGGCGAAAAGAGCATGATAAAATTTAGATATTGGCTGAGGCTTCCTTGGCCCAACACAGCACTTGGTGAAGAACATTCAGCCCAAATTTCAAAAAAATTGCGACATTTTTGAATTTTTTGAAATTTTTGGCCTAAAAAAGACAAACTTTTCTGCTCTATGTGTCGTGCCACCTGGTGCTCGCTTTTGATGGGGGATTCCTTTTGATGAAAACTCAACATTTTTTGGATTTTTTAGGGAAAAATATGCATGCCTACCAATGGCCAAGAAATTTTGATAGGTTTCGAGCTTCCAAAAAGGTAAAAAACACCCCAAAAATGACCTTTCTGCCCCTTTTTTGACACACAGGAAGCAGTCTTGGGAGAACTCAGTTTTGGAGGGGCAAATGGAAGCCAAATTAAAAAATTCCACTTGTGCTGGAACTTAGAGAGGAAAAAATTTCCAAAAATCCCACTTTGAGAAAATTTGGACACCTATAAGGCCTTCAAAATCAGTTGCAAACAGGTGCTACGAATAGAGAAATCAGGTGCGATGCATTGGAGGATTTTACTCATTTTTCGTCAAAAACTTTGTTTTTCGCTTAGTTTTTTTCATAGTTTGAATTTTTCCTTATATTTGTCAAACTCATGATGTAATTAAATGTAACATGATGGATTTTGATGTAATTTTTCTGAATTTTCACTCATAGAGCTAGATTCATCCATCAAAAGGTAACTTGCAACTGAATGAATCAATTTCCTAGTTTTTAGAGGCAAGCTATTCCACAGCCTACTTTCTAGTTCTCAGTTTAGATTTTGTTGGAACAGCTCCTAAACATATGAGCTCAACCCCCAGAGGCTGGGATGAGTTATTTCTTTTCTATATCTTGTTGTTTTTTAGTCATTAGCATGGTTGGACTTTTGGGAATGTTTTGAGCATCATTGTACATTCATCTCTGCAGTTTGGCAAAGGAATAGACCAGGGTTTGTAGCACTCTATGGGATTCATGTGGCATCTTGCTTTCATATTGTGTTTATTTCTATAAATGTAAGCCTACTGGTGTTTTATGTATACCATTTTCTCTTATTTATTCTTAACTTAAACAAACAACGATAAGGGTAGAATTCATTAAAACTTGTAGTGCTCTACCTAGGGTTTGTTTAATTTTCTATGTTTTCAGTTGTTTGAAGAGGATCCCTAAAGGTTTATTTCCCTCTTCAACTCCTCACATGTCTAAATCTCTCCATTTCATTCAAAATTGAAGTGTCAAATAAATTTCCTACCTTGCCCCATTCATATCTCTGTAAAACTGAGCCTAATTCCCCAGACCCAAAACCTGCCTTTCCATTTGAGCCAACAAAACACCCTTAAAATCAATCAAACTCTTTTTCATACATAGCTACCCTAAAATCAGTCTTCATTCAATTCATCTCAAACCTCATTGATAATTTTTTGCGAGATTGACAAGGAGAGAGCCCTCTCCCGATCTGGTAAGGCTAGCTACTAGGTTAAGCATGGTTTTATGTTACCCTAGTTTCTGCCTTTCTTAGCCTGAGGTAGATTTAGGCCATAACACCTTTATCCTTGTTTTTTTAAGTTATTTATGTTTTCAGCTGTTTGAAGAGGATCCCTGAAGGTTTCTTGCCCTTTTAAACTCCTCACCCGTCTAAACTCTCCATTTCTTTCAATTTGAAGTGTTAAATCAATTGCCTACCTTGCCCCATTGAGATCTCTGCAAAATTGAGCCTCATTCCCCAGACCCAAATCTACCTTCCATTTGAGCCAGCAAAACATCATTAAAATCAATCAAACTCTTTTGCACACATACCTAGCCTAAAATCAGTCTTCACATCAAGTCATCTCAAGCCTCATTGATTATTTTTTGCTGAGATAGACAAGGAGAGAGCCCTCTCCCGATCTAGTAGGGCTTGATACCAGGTTAAGTATGGTTTGATGTTACCCTAGATTCTTCCTTTCTCAGCCTGAGGTAGATTTAGGCAATAACAATATCAATGGAGACATCTTGACAAGTAGAAACCATCAAAATCATTCTTGACCTAAAATATATTAATTTGGTAGGTCAAAATTCCCATGCAATATTTGGGTAGCCCTTGGTGCTGCTTGGGTTGACATCAATGACAACCGTTGATCAACACAAAGGTGTTATGAGTAATGCATTGAAGGGTCCCTTTGAGGGAGGAATGACAGGGTCAGCAGCAGGCCTTTCGATATGAAAATCATTTAGCGGTGGTGGATTCGAACTTGAACTAGGTTCATGAGCATCAATGACTAGATTTCCATAGGTTTTTTCTCAGGTTTGGAGTTCATTAGTATCCATGCCATAAATGGTATATGATCCTTCACCAGAATGATGAGCACTACCATTTCCCCCTTGTGGGGTTTGTGGTGGGTTTGCAGCTAGATGTTTTTTTTGCTATGGATTGGGGAAAGGGTTGTGAAGGACAATAGGCATCCTTCTAAAATCCTTTTGCGTGATAAAATATGTGCATTATTGAAGTTGAGGAAATTTATATGTCAATTGGTACTCCACACAAATTTTTCAACAGAATTTGATAGTTTTTTCTTTCCCTTTTCCATTTTTCATAGTGTTTCTTTGATTTGGATTATTCTGAGTAGACACTACTAGGGGGGTCACAGTTGTAGACAACATGCTCTATCGGCAGAACACCTGGATCCTCGATATAATTTTGACATCCTTGAGGGGAACCCCAATACACAAAATCCCCACTGTTATGTGATCGAAGGCGGACTACCTTCTTACATGCCCCTAATGTTGTTTCACTCTTAACTCTATTATGAGTGGAGTGGTCCCAATAGTATGAGTGCAATAGGATTTCACTCTTTAATGACACCAGTCTCAAGTTTTATGATCTTGGGTAGTTTTCTCACTCTGCCTATGCCAAGATCCTAGTTTATACTAATGTTTGTGTAATTTCAGAAAAGTGTTATAAATTGATTTTATTAGAGATTAATTTTAGTGTACTTGCATTTAAGTATCCAGAGGGGGATTGGAAGTATGAATTTTTATGCAACTCTAACTCAAACCATGCAGAAAATTATTTTTAATTTCTGTTCAATGAAAGAGTTATTTCTATAAGGAGAATTGTTTCATATATCCATGTAGCAGCAAACATCCAATAATTTAGTTCAGCCTATGAAAGATACAAATAAAAATTCTCACTAATAGTTATTTAGCCACAAATATACAAAATGAAACCATCTATCTCAGAAACACAAAAAAAAAAAAAAAATCTTTTCAAAAAGTAAATGCAACTAGGATAACTTTTCAACAAGAAAAACTAATATGCTAGCAGGAAACCAAGCACAGAGATCCAGGTTACAGAAACCAAACTGACAGCCAACAACTTAACAACCAGGGAAATCACAACAAGTGTGAAATAAAAAATCTTAGGCTGATTAACACTGCCTAGAAAAGGGTACAGTGAATTAATAGAAGGACTAACACACTTTTCTCAAGAAGGAGTTGCATTATAACACTCTGGAACACACATAGGGGGTGCATTACTAAGGATAAATTGAAAATAATGGTCAAGAAAGGTTTGTTCTGAACAATGTGAGCTGATGAAATGGTCATATAGCACATCAAATGGTAAGAAAGGGATGTGATCAGAATGGGAAGTGATAGAGGGAAAGAACCAAGGGTTCAGAAATAAACAATCGGGAACTAAGGATTAGTCCCCAGTGGACTCACCAATTCTTCTTAGTGGTAAAATGCACAGGTTGTAGCTGGAGTAAGACCCCTCTAAGGCCTTCTCGGGACACAGGGAAGATAGCTAGATTAGCTACAACATTCACAAAGATAATACATGCATGTTCGTACTAATTATTAATTCACAAAGTGAAGTAGACAAGGATTACCTCGAGGTATAGGGCAAATCTGTTGGAGAGCACAATGCAGTGTGGTGAAAGTCCTCCTCACTGGCTCCAAGTCAGAATCCTTTTGTTATCAAAAAATTTCACCTGATAGGCTGCTAATCAAATAATCTCATGTAATTTTTTCAAACCAATCTTTTTACTGAAGCTTAGCCTCTTCAATTTGAGAGGGCTCTCTCAAAGGGTTAATGATATTGAATAAATATGTGTTTAGATGGCTAAATCTATTTGGGAAAAAAATTTCTTATGATGAGTCTATGTTGAAAATAGTATCAATATGCAAAAATTGGGCTTATGGAGTCAACACTTTCAGTGATTTAGTAGTGAGCTTACTTGACATGGAAGTTGAGGCAGGTAAGAGTTTTCAGCAGTAGTACACACACACATGAAACATGAAATACACAGTCAATTCATCTATAAAGGAAGTTGGAGAATTACATGAATGAATTCTGAGTATTATAAATGAAAACCACTACAAATGGGATAAATAAAAGATATAGATAAGATAGGTAGGCACTAAAAACTCAATCAGAATCTCAAGTTATTCAAGTAACAAATCTCTATATTACTGAAACAGTCAAATTACATAAAGTTGTCTTTGCCAAAAAATCTCCAACCCTCGATGAATTAGACTCAATGGCCTTTAATAGACTTGTTACATCATGGGATGCTCTACGTCCTGGCTAGATTCATTAAATTTCTGCCTAATGACACCTTGCATAACCATAAAACATCTACTTAATGACAAAATGACAGCTATCCTACTTGACAGTCCTTATCCAGCTAGGACTCAAAATACTCATTATTACATTTAACAACCTTATCCTGTAAATCAATTACATCTTTGACAATTATGCTTTCACATGTTTGAATTGGGATGATGGGGCTCATCATTACATGACCACTTAATTCAACCTCCTATAAAACTGGAAACAAAAGCCTACTTTTTAGGCAAACTAATCTTCTTCTTCCTCGAATTCTTTGGCTACTAATTTATTTTCATTTTGTGGTTTTTGATTGCGGAATAAAAACTTGTAATGGTTCTTTAACTCTTATATAAGATCCATTTTTTTGAAAATGCTCCAAAACCTTCTAAAAAAGCTCCAACATAGTACGCTATGAAAGTAAGGCAGTTTCGTAGCATACTTTCGTAGCGCTGCAAAAATACCATTTACCCTCAATATTTTGTATTCCTTCCTTTGGCATGGTGTTCATCATCCTTAGACACATCTCCCACACAAATTTAACCATCAGATAGCTCTCAAAACTAGTTCAAAAATGAAAAGAATAGCTACAATAGTTTTGTAGCATTATGTCGTCCTTCAAGCCCAGGCATGCTACGAAACCGTTGAAAAGTGCTGAAAATCTAGATTTTTGTATAACTTAAAAATGAACCTCATAAGTGCCAAAACCTTGTTTTTAACATATCATTAGCCTTACCAACCATAACCAACTCACCTTATGATCCTTGAGGCATTTCTTCCTCATTTGTAATTGGTCAAGCTATTGGCTCTTCAAGCACTGTCATTTTAAGGCCTTTTTTCTCTAACTCTTCATGAATTAGTTCAAGTTGCTCCTGGAGGTCCTTAACCTGGTCTTTCAAACTTTTGTTGGTGTCTTTTAGATGTGTGTTCATCCTCTTGACATGTTTGGTCTCTTTCCTTGCTAGAATGGTCCATTTGATAAGCTACTGTGTGTTATCCAAAGTCTTGGAAATAGTGTTAACCTGTTCTTCCCAAATTGCCTTCATCTTTTCGAATTGAATCTTCTCTAAAATGTGTTTCCTTGCTTCTCTTTTTATAACAACAATTTTATGATTCGACAATTTCAATTGTTATTCAAGGAGCCACAACTCTATTTTTTCCATCACCTTCTCTTTTCCTTTCTTTGATTTGCTAATTTTATCTTTATCTGCATGTGATGAAAGTTCAATGATCTCCTGTGGCAATTGGACTGTGTCAGTAGGTGGTGGGATCTCTTTACTACTCTCTAAAAGTTTCCTAGCATGCCTTTTCATAGGCTTTCTTGCTTGGAACATCAAATCTGCATCCTCTCCCTCAAATTCTAATTTCTTTGCATATTTAGCCTTTTTTAACTTTTGTCTGCCTTTCTCTATGTCCTTAGCCTGGACTGTAGGAGTTTCTTCTATGTAAATGGCATGTAATATATCTTCGATATTTCCTTTAGCTACTACTCTGTCTTCGACAGCCACTGTTTGGCTCCTTTTCCTCCTTTTGTTTCTTGTTTACTCACATCTTGTTTTTGTTTTGTAGGTTTTACCACCTTTGACTTTTGTTTTGCAGGTGGGACATTTGGTGTGTCAAAAATCTGCAATTTCTCTGGCTCCCTCATAATTTTCTCACATGGTTTTACTCTTGCAAGTTCACTTGGTTTTGCTATCAATGATTCACTCTGCTCTGTTGCTAATGGTGATGGAATCTTCCTAGGTTTAGGAGTTCTTGAAGGAGTAAGAGCATCCAACTCAAAACCACTAACAAACAAAAATGATAACCAATCTCCACCTAACCTTTTTAGTTCATCTAAGACCAAAAAATTCATTAAACCATGATGAAATAATGAAGTCGCACTCCCTTCAAACTTTTCTTGGACCTTATCTGCCATTTTTGACAAATTTCTTTGCAAATAGAAAGTCAGATCAAGGGAAATCTTACTAGTAAAGTGCAGAAGTAATTTCAAATAATATTAGTATAATTTGTGGTATCTCCTTTCATAATTAAAGTACTTTTGGATGATGAGAATCAATTTTGAATAGTTGTCTTAGATGCAGCTCCTTGGAACAACATTGGTGAGATCCATTTCACTGTTTTCAGGCTTCATGTATTCTTTGCACTACTCCATGTTAAACTTGAAACCTTTGAACCACTTCTATTTTCCTCTTGGGATCCATGTAGCAGTTGCAATAACCTCTGGTGTGATGGAAATATTTAGCATTCCCACTTTGCTGGTTGTTCCACTGAAATTCAAAGCAAACTCTTTGGAAACCTGTGTATGGAAGCCTTCTAATTTCTCACAAAACTGTAGGCAACCTGTCCTTCTGAAGACTTCCACTACTGTTGGGTCTTCATTGATGAAATTCAAGTCTGGAGGTTCATATCTCAGGCATTGGCCACCCTTGTTTGTCCTTATTTTCTCTTCCATGGCTTCCTCAATTTCTTCGTAGCCTTGCTTGATGATTTGCAACCTCGCCTGATGAAATGTAGCCTCACTTGATGATGCTCAATGTAAACCTATGAAAACACCAGCCATAGATTTGGCTTAGTGCACTAGCTCTCCATAGTTCAAGATCATGCAAGAAGGAATGAGAAATGAGAAATGGCTAAATTAGGAAAGGATTTGAAGTTTTGATGTCTCCTCATGACCTTATGATGACTCATACATACCGAAACCGATCATGATGACTACAGACCTGAGCATGTACCTTGATTTTATCCCTTCATGACTCGAATAGCATATAACTTACCCTTTCCCAATGAATTTCTAACACATAACAGCTAGAATGACAAGACAGACAACAAATCGTGCTTTCGTAGTGTTTCTAGTGTTAATTAGGTTGTTTTCGCTAGGAAAATATCAGCAATTTCATAGCGAAAAGTGACTTTTCATAGTGTATTTCACTACGAAACTATCGTTTCTTGGCTAAAATGGAATTTTCGGTACAAAAACCTTGGAAATTGAAATCAGTCGGAAAATTATGAGTGATGTGACATGAGGGAGTTTGAAAATGAGTGGGTTTAGACCTTAGGGTAAACTAAAACAAGAAAAATTTAATATTTCCCTTGACCAAGAATATATAAAAAAAATGAATCCTATAACCCAATTTTTGACACATGAAGCTATTTAACCTTGTCAAATGATGCTTCATTTTTTTGGGTGATAATAGTGGCTCCACTTGGGAGGGTGTGCCCCAGTGGTACACCAAACAACTAGTAGTTCTAGTGTTGCTATCCATCTTCTTGAAAAAACAAAAAACTTTAAAACTTCCAAGCTTTTCCTTCAAACTCTAATGGCCTTCAATTTGGGCTCAAGATTGATGATTCAGCTTGTCATTATTAGTAGAAAAACACATAAAATTGAATATATACAATGGTATGAATTTTAAGAAGAGTAGTGCTTCAAAAACATGCCATTGACAGGCCCTCCAGCACATGGTTGTCAATCCGAATCCTACAGAATGTAAGTGTTGTTCCCATGGAATGCAGCTACTTTGAATGGACCCTTCCAATTGTTCTCAAACTTACCATGTTATCCCTTCTCTCAATCGTGGCCTCCCATTTCAAAACCACATCTTGGATTTGAAAATTTTCATTCTTGACCTTCTTGTCAACTGTCTTCTTGATTTTGTTTTGATATTGTTGAATAATGTTATAGACTTCCTCCCTCTTCTCTTGAAAATCTATCAGCTAATTGATCCTTCTCTGAATTGCATTTGGCTCCTCCTCCAATCCTTGTAGTATCTTCATGATAGGCACTCCTAAGGATGTAGGAAAAATAGCTTCAACCCCATATACTAGCTCATAAGGAGAAGTTCCATTTCACCTCTTTGTGCATACTTTATTAGCCCATAGAGCATACTTCAGCATCAAATGCCATGACTTCTTATTTTCCTGCAACACCTTCTTTATAATCCTCACAATGCTATTGGTAGAAGATTCAGTAAGACCATTCCCTTATGGATAATATGCAGTAGAATTCCCAAGAGTAATATGATATTGATGACAAAAACTAATCAGCGTCTTACACTTAAATTCCCGATCATTATCAGTGATGATCTTCATAGGGTAGCCAAATCTAGACAAAATATTATTGTCCAAAAATGAAATGATAACATAATCATTTGTTTGTCTAGTTGGGATTGCTTAAATCCATTTGGTGAAATATTCAGTTGCTGTCAGAATCCAGCGATGTTGATGTGATGATGATGGATGAATCTCACCAATAAAATCTAGCTCCCACTGCTGAAATGGTGCCTTAACATAGATAGGCATCAAAGTTAAAGGTACAAGATTCTTCTCACAATAAAAAATCTAGCATTCATGACAGGCAACAATATTTTTGTAGACATCTTTAAACATTGTAGGCCAATAGTACCCTACTCTAAGAATCTTGTTAGCTATAGCCTTCCAATAATTATGACCTCCACAATCTCCTTTGTGGAACTTGTTGGGATCATGTGATTTGGCTGATTGGTAAACCAAATGACAAGGAAACATATAAACCAGTCTTTAGAGCTCTAGGATCTAGCCCTCCTAGTCTCAGAGAGGGATCTCTCAATATGTTTGTAAGGATATAGCTTGTTTACTTGTAAAAGGTAGATTTTAGGCTAGTTATTAAGTGCAAGTTTGTTTGTTTGTGTTTGGTTGGTTGGACATGAATAATCTAGGAAACATAGATAGAAAGGGGAAAAGTTAGAGCCATTAGGTAATGGAGTCAAGAAGAATCTATAACATGCTCATTCAAATGGATATGGGATATCAAAGGGAAAATATAACTTGGCCAGTGGATCTTGGGTTTGGTGGATGAAATGAAATGAACATTAAGGTTTTAGAAGGAGAAGTAGAAGTAAGGGTAGTTAAGAATCCTTAATTATATGTACCTCTCAACAACGAGACTTAAAACATCATTTGAACATGAATAAGAATTCCATAGATAGGGCTAACCATAAATTCTAGAAACCATACTCCAGAAAACAATAATTCCAAGACAAACTTTTAAAATGAAATCTAAGAGTTGAGGAACACTCTATTTCATCAAATATTTCATTCTCAAGGATAAGAAAACATTTAAGATTCACAAATAACTACATTCATAGAAGAGGGAACTCCTAAACATCTAGGACTGCAATTATAAAGGCCTTCAAAACAATTATTTGAGCAAGTACAAAGGGTATGATCAAAACAAACCTCTTTGGCAAACTTTGGACAACGGTACTTTGAAAGGGGACTTCAGAAATAGTTTTTAAAGTGTCAAAAATAAGCAGGGAAAAGCATAAATCATCTTGAGGCCAACTGTATTAAATTACTTCTGAAATAAACAAGCTTAAGGGTTTAAAAAAGCAGTAAAACTACTCAATAAAACCTTCAGAAGATGAAAACATAAAGACAATGAAGAGTAAACAGGTCTAAGGTGCTTCTGGGAGACATTTCTTAGCCTAAAACTTTTACTCTACTGCAAGCAAAGCATAATGGAACAAAATGGAAAAAAATAAATAACAATAACAGATCAAAATACATCACCAATAGCCATGCTCAGGGATCCAGTGATAGAGCCTTCTCATTAACAAAAAATGTTAGAACATCATAAATATTCCAGAACTTCAATTTCTTCTTAATATTCAACTAGAATATGTACAATTTCAAAGAGTTCAAATGCCAGCAACCAACCCTTACAAATGAGTTCCACAACAGTATTTATAATTTATTTGAGGAGGTGGAACTATCTAGGGTTAAAATTTCATTAATGGCACAATAAATACACTCCTATCCTTGAAAACCATGCAAGGCATAAGGTAGGAATTTCTCTCAACTACTTCTCTGTATAATAAATCTTTCTTTACTTCCTGAGGATGAAATAGTTGAAAATATTGACTTTGAGGCCTTTTTATGTCTCTACATTAACTGTTCTGATAATTTATAATGTCTTTTTTATTATAATAACTATCATTTTGTCTTTTGAGGTATAAAGTAAGTGAAAGGTGTCACTTTTGATTTATTAACCAAATAAATGCTCCTTTTATGTATTCGAGGCCCTTTTTAAGCCTAAGTCTTCTTTATTTTATCATTAAAACTATGCTTTTAAGGCCTTTTAGCCTTGATTTGCCTTTTAAATTAATATTCTTTACTATCCTTTAACATTTCACCTGATTTATTTTAACCTTTTAATCCTCTATTTCTTGGGCCTATAATTATCCTTCTACTGACTGTATCCACCTTTAAACTGTATTTAACTTTAAGACTGCGGGATTAAAATTTCTAATCTTTGGTCTTGGTGTGTAATCCTTCATCTTCAATATTATCTGTCTTTATTGCTTTAAAATTTTCCTGCTGACTTGAAATAAACTTTTAATCCTTCTTCTTTGGTTCTTAGTCTTTAACCCTTTCTTTAATTGCTGCACTTTATCCAAATTTTGTCTGGTTTTAGCCCTTAACCCTTTGTTTCTTTTACTGTGCTTTTCCTTTCGCTATTGTGGAAAGAGGACCTTAATGCACGGGGGTTTCATTTGAATAAAAAATATTCATGCAATTTTGATTAAAAGACCCAGATTTACACCCTAGAAATTTATTTTCTTCATTGATCAGTCTTCAAAAGATGGTGATCTTTGACCCTGCCCCTTCACAGACAGTGGGAACATTTTTTGCCTTTGAAACCACCATCAAACCTACACAAGACAAACAAAATTTTAATAAAACCATGAGGGGTTAGAAATATTTCTTCGGAGGCTAGCAGAGGAGGTTTCAGAGAGGCGGAATGCATGGAGGAATGGTTTTAATGACGGAGGGCAAAAAAATCGTTTTAAATGGAATTTGGCATGAAAATGGGCATAAGTAGTTTTGAAAAACCATTGGTGGTTTTCACATGACAAACAGGTGGTAAGTGGTTTACATTGAATTGAACGCGATCCAATTATATCGCGCCACGTGTCCTTCGCAATACCACCGTTTCTCACGGCTTTTGGTTGTTAAACCTCGAACGAAAAATTTGCGCGATATGTGATATCGACCATTGGATGAGAAGGGGTGGATCCAATAGTCGAGAGAGCATCGCAATGGGAAAGGTGCATGGGCGAGGAAATAGTGGAAGCTAGGTGGCAGCGAGCAATTGGATGAGGGATTTTTGTGGTGAATGGTAGGCCCCAACGGAGTTGGGTTATCAGGTTAGATGAGGACCATCGAATCTTATAAGATATATGGTGTGGATTGATCAGTGGGGATAAATGGGTGGGAGGTTGGAAGGTAAAGGGGAAGGGCAGTGACCGTTGGATGGTCAGGATGGACAGTAGAGATCCATCGAGAAACATCATAGGTATGGAGAAGAAGAAGAAAGGGAAAAGGGGCTTAAGGCAAGGTGCCAAGAAATGGTTATGTGGAAGATAAGGCGACCAGGAGCCAGGGAGAAGGGGCTTATCACGTCGAACAATTGGTCAAGAAGAAAGACAAGGGGGAGGGAGAAAAAGGGAATTCTGATATGATGGAAGGGCTAATAACTGGGCACTGGGGCATGGTCCCGTGCAGGAAAATGTGACCAGGGGCTAAGGGTAGGGTGCTAATCACATCGACGGGTAAATATTTGCAAAGGAAATGCGGGTTTAAAGAAGAAAAGTCGATGTGACAGGGGTTTGGGCACTTGGTCATAGCGCTCGGACATATGGGGGAAAGGAGCGAAAGGTTGAAAGCCCTAAGGGACTTATACCTTTATTTAGAAAAAGACTATTTTTTAGGCGTGAAAATGGGTTTTTAGGCCAATTTTTAAGAGTTTCGATAGGTGAAAAGGGGCATTTTTAAACCATAAAAGGGTTTTCTAATGATTTAAAAGGGGTTTTTAGGAAAAATGGAGGATAAATGCAAAGGGAAAAGAATTAAATTGGCTTATCAAATCATGGAAAAATTAGCCTACATATAGTCTCTTTTTATTCAGTAGTGTTTCTTGAGGTTTCTGGATAAGGAACAGTAGCAGCAGCTTAGGGAACAACACTGCTAAGGAACAACACTGTTTAAGGAACAAAAATGCTAAGGCACAACACTTTAGGGAATAGCACTGCTAAGGAACAACAAGATAATCTTTTTAGGAAAAATAGATGAAGATTTCAGTGGACTAATGGATTTGAAATGATGAAGGAAGTGAGATTTCTAGAACTCATCATGTTCTTGCAATTTTGTTCTAGAATTTTTTGTTTGTTATATTTAGTCATCTTTGGGTAAAGTCAAAATTATGTATGACTAGCAGTGGCTCCATTTGGGGAGGACAAATGTCATTTTAGGTGTCTAGAACCTCAGTTTATAGATCTCTGGCTTTTAGTAGATCGCTGCCTTATCCATTGGGAAGATTTCTTCTTTTCTTGCTGATCTTCTTCTAAAAAGGACAACCTTTATCAATCTGTAACATCTAGTTTCTTCAAAACAACATCTCTATCTAGCCAATATTACTATGTCCTAGCATTTTTTCTTCTTACTTTGAGTGCATTTGAACTAGAAAACTCTTTGGCATTTTTTTTTTGAAAACAGAAATAAACTATCTAATCCTATCCTTATTTCTTCCATGAGTTCAGATTAAACTATTGAACCCATTAATTCTCTACCTAAGCTGCTATCTGTCAGGATTAAACTGTCTAGCAGATTTTATTCTGTATTTTCTAAAACAAAAATTTAAAAATAGTCAAATCAATATTAGACTGTCTGATCTGCTATGGTGTCTATGGCTGTATGTACAAGCTGCACATAGAATTTATTTGTAGAAAATGAAACAAAATTGTGAAGGCTTAAGATCTGAAATTTAAAGACATCCTTCTATTCTTTCTCATATCTGATTTTGATCTATTTGGAGCTATCTCCTTTCTATCCTAATCTATTCTACTGATAAGCGAAGTCTGAAAAAATCTTATCATTCTATGCTTCTACTAACTTATCAACATAAATTTAAAGAATGTTCAGCCATGATTAGGCTAGATGATTGAACAATATATCATTTTTTAATCAGCAGTGACACTTAGATTTGCTCACTTTCAGGAAATTCTCCTTTTTGGGTATGGGGCTGTACCTCTTTTGAATCTGCCCTCTTTTCTTTTTCTGTTGTTTTTTTGTTTTTCTTTTTCTTTCAAAGCAAAAACAAGAAACTAACTAAATGCTCATAGGCTGAGCTTTATTGAATTCATATCTAACCTAATCTAACTATGAAATATTTATATGTTTTAGCTGATGAAGTCCCTTTTCTAATATAGCCAATCAATTAAATGGTTCCATGATTGGTCTTTTCTCATCTCCTTGAGCATGCTGGACAAACAGGGCCACTCCCATCTTACTTGTTTTTTAGTAGTAGTGTTAAAAAATCTTCTTGCCTTTGGTAATACACTACTTCTAACTACCTTCATCCCCTCTTCAGATATTTTCAAGAAATGAGCATAGTGATCTTGAAATAATGCCTGGTTATGAGTATCTGGAAGATAGGTTCCAACCAAGCTTGCCTTTTCCTCCACTGGATCAAGCTTTAGACTCTTTTGAGAAAAAACTTCTTCCTCTTATTTATTATCATCTGAACTGGAGGACTCATCATATATATCAATGCTGTCCTCTGGTGGTCCTAGTATGCTCTAATTCATTGGACTATACTATGTGAAGAGATCATCATATTCTTGAGCAGGGGTATCTTTTATTACATCAAACTTTTCAAGAGAAGGCTCCTTATCTTCATCTTGCTCAAGAAATTCCTCTTTCTTCTCAACCTCTTCATCAAAACCGATAAATTGCTGACTCCCAATTATGTGAAAGCTATTTCTGATGGATTGAATTGATTAATTGTTGCCTTCAACCTGATGATAGTGAAGTTCGTGACACCAATCAACTGTTGGTTGCCCTACATGATTAGTTTCTAGTTGGAGCTCATCATCATCATCATCAAATTGATCAAAAATTGGAAGAACATTAGTAAAAACAATTTCACCAATCAAGCATATCGGGTTATTAGTTTGTTTTTCTTTAAGCTGATCTACAAGTTTATTTTCTGTTTCAAGACAAAAAGGTTTAGTAGGTAGATGAGCATAAGTGTTTTGTTGAAATGATGTTTTGAGGGCTGGCTGTTTATTTAATATTTGATCAATTTCTTCTTCTGTCAAAAGAGAAGGAATTTTCATAGAAAAACAACAGTCCTCTTCCTTTTGTATTAATTTTTTTTTAGGTTGGTTGTCTTCTTGAGCCTCTTCTAGTGAATCTTCACTTGTTCTTGCAGGGAAAATTTGAAGGTTTTCTACTATTTCCTAATCTTCTTCTGTTTCAAACAACTCCTCATGATAGTTATGATCCTCAATTTGAATACAAGGTTCATGAGTTGTTTCTAATAGATTATCAGGCTGCCATTCTTTTTTAATAATCTGAAATGGGTTATAACATAAAGGTAGAGACTCTAGTTGTGTTGTCTCTTCTCCTATTTCAGATTTTGTGAGTTCAAGATGGTTGACTGTTCTCTCAAATAATTTCTCACTTTTTGTACTTTATCTTCTTTTCAATGTTCCCTTATCAATAAAACACAAGGTGTGGGTGGGTTGCTAGTACTCTTTTGAACATCTTCTTCATTCTCTTGTTTGAAATCTTTCTCATCATGTATATTGTGATTTTTATGTATGTCTTGAGTATGAAATTCATGAATGGCTGCTAAGAGATCCTCAGGATGCATATTAACCAAATCCGCATTAATATATAACAAGTATTTTATGATGTTTTGAGATTGATCATAACAGTTTGTAGTCCATGATAAAAATGAATGGTTTTATTTATATTCTTCATAAAATATTGGGTGCATGTCTTTTAAAGAAAACAAGCTCTTAAGTTCTAACCATTCATACCAATCCCTTGCCTTACCTTCTAACGTTGCCATGAACATTTTCATAAGACAGTCCTTAGGCCATTCAACTTTTAACCTCCATACATGTATATGAAACTTGATGAGATGTAACAAAGGGTCATCAAACTTTTCATCTTGAAAAATAGGTAGGTTTTTCAACCAATATATTTGAGGCATTTTGTGTGGGAATCCAAGGATATGATCTCTGTTCATTGGAGCATATCTCCTTTGTATCCTTAGATCCATGTTTTTAAATCAGAAAGGGTCACTGAATCTTGTCAACAAGTTCAGAGTCTTCTACCAGTGGAGTCTTTAGGTCTTTTGTAGGTTGTGGAGTCGCCAGGTGGAAGATTTGAATTTTTCTGTCCACCACAGCATGATTGGCTTTGCTCTATGCATTCCCAGGGAAGTTTACAAGGACCAATGAAATAATAGGCCTACTGGAGGCCAGTGGAGTCGACATGTGGAAGATTTTAGCTCTTTTGGAGGTAAAATATTATATGGTCCAACACCAATGTTTATTATGAAACCAATCTGAATTTTTTTTGGTTTTTCTGAGTTTCTATGGTTTGTTTAAGGACCAATGAGTCTATAAGAGCTTTCTAGGAAACTATGAACTTAGATGTCGCACCGTGATCGCCAGAATGTTGGGATCCTGCGATTTGGCTGATTGGTAAACCAAATGACAAGGCAACATATAAACCAGTCTTTAGAGCTCTAGGATCTAGCCCTCCTAGTCTCAAAGAGGGATCTCTCAATATATTTGTAAGGATATAGCTTGTTTACTTGTAAAAGGTAGATTTTAGGCTAGTTATTAAGTGTAATTTTGTTTGTTTGTGTTTGGTTGGTTGGACATGAATAATCTAGGAAACATAGATAGAAAGGGGAAAAGTCAGAGCCATTGGGCAATGGAGTCAAGAAGAATCTATAACAAGCTCAATCAAATAGATCTGGGATATCAAAGGGAAATTCTAACTTGGCCAGTGGATCTTGGGTTTGGTGGATGAAATGAAATGAACATTAAGGTTTTAGAAGGAGAAGTAGAACTAAGGGAAGTTAAGAATCCTTAATTATATGTACCTCTCAACAAAGAGACTTAAAACATCATTTGAACATGAAGATGAATTCCATAGATAGGGCTAACCATAAATTCTAGAAACCATACTCCAGAAAACAATAATTCCAAGACAAACTTTTAAAATTAAATCTAAGAGTCAAGGAAGATTCTATTTCATCAAATATTTCATTCTCAAAGATAAGAAAACATTTAAGATTCACAAATAACTGCATTCATAGAAAAGGGAACTCCTAAAAATCTAGGACTGCAATTATAAAGGCCTTCAAAATAATTATTTGAGCAAGTACAAAGGGTATGATCAAAACATACCTCTTTGTCAAACTTTTGACAATGGTACTTTAAAAGGGGACTTCAGAAATAATTTCTAAAGTGTCATCAAGAAGTAGGGAAAACCATAAATGATCTTGACGCCAACAGTTTTAAATTACTTCTGAAATAAACGAGCTTAAGGGTTTAAAAAACCAGTAAAACTACTCAATAAAACCTTCCGCAGATGAAAACATAAAGATAGTGTAGAGTAAACAGGTCTAAGGTGCTTCTGGGAGACATTTCTTAGCCTAAAACTTTTACTCTACTATAAGCAAAGTATAATGGAACAAAATGGAAAATAGGAAATAAGAATAACACATCAGAATACATCACCAACATCCATGTTTAGGGATCCAGTGATAGAGCCTTCTCATTAACAAAACATGTTAAAACATCAAAAATATTCCATAACTTCAACTTCTTCTTAATCTTCAACTAGAATATGTACAATTTCAAAGAGTTCGAATGCCAGAAACCAACCCTTACAAATGAGTTCCACAACAGTATTTATAATGTATTTGAGGAGGTGGAACTATCTAGGGTTCAAATGTCATTAATGACACAATAAATACACTCCTATCCTTGAAAGCCATGCAAGGCATAAGATAGGAATGTCTCTCAACTACTTCTCTATATAATAAATCTGTCTTTACTTCCTGAGGATGAAATAGTTGAAAGGATTGACTTTGAGGCCTTTTTATGTCTCTACATTAACTATTCTGACAGTTTATAATATCTTCTTCAGTGTAATAACTTTCGGTTTGTCTTTTGAGGTATAAAGTAAGTGAAAGGTGTCACTTTTGATTTATTAAGCGAATAACTACTCCTTTGATGTATTTGAGGCCCTTTTGAAGCCTAAGTCTTCTTTATTTTATCATTAAATCTGTGTTTTTAAGGCCTTTTAGCCTTGATATGCCTTTCAAATTAATCTTCTTTACTGTCCTTTAACACTTCATCTGATTTCTTTTAACCTTGTAATCCTCTGTTTCTTAGGCCTGTAATTATCCTTCTGCTAACTGTATCCACCTTTAAATCGTATTTAACTTTATGATAGCAGGATTAAACTTTCTAATATTTGGTCTTGGTGTGTAATCCTTCATCTTCAATCTTCTCTGTCTTTGTTGCTTTAAAATTTTCCTGCTGACTTGGACTAAAAATTTAATCCTTTTTCTTTGGTTCTCGGTCTTTAACCCTTTCTTTAATTGATATACTTTATCCAAATTTTGTCTGGTTCTAGCCCTTAACCCTTTGTTTCTTTTACTGTGCTTTTGCTTTCGCTGTTGTGGACAGAGGACCTTAATGTGCGGGGGTTTGATTTGAATAACAAATATTCATGCAATTTTGATTAAAAGACTTGGATTTACGCCCTGGAAATTTATTTTCTTCGTTGATCAGTCTTCAAAAGATGGTGATCTTCGACCCTGTCCCTTCAAAAATAGTGGGAAGGGTTTTTACCTTTAAAACCGCCATCAAACCTGCACAACACAAACAAAATGTTAATAAAACCATGCAGGGTTGGAAATATTGCTTCAGAGGCTAGTAGAGGAGGTTGCAGAGAAGCGAAATGCATGGAGGAAGGGTTTTAATGACGGAGGGAAAAAAAGTGGTTTTAAATGGACTTTGGCATGAAAATGGGCATAAGTGGTTTTGAAAAACCATTGGCAGTTTTCGCATGACAAACGGGTGGTAAGTAGTTTACGTTGAATCGAACGCGATCCAATGATATCATGCCACGCACCCTCTGCAATACCACCGGTTTCATGCAGATTTTGGTTGTTAAAAATCGGATACATAAATTGTGCGATATGCAATATTGATCGTTGGATGAGAAGGGGTGGATCCAATGGTTGGGAGAGCAACGCGATGGGAAAGGTGCGCGAGCGAGGAAATAGTGGAAGCCAGGTGGCAGTGAGTGATTGGATGAGGGGTTTGTGTGATGAATGGTAGGCCACAGTGGAGGTGCATTGTCAGGTTAGATGAGGAGCATCGGATCTTATAAGATCTACGGTGTGGATTGATCGGCAGGGATAAATGTGTGGGAGGTTGGAAGGTGAAGGGGAAGGACGGTGACCGTTGGATGGTCAGGATGGAGGACGGAGATCCATCGAGAAATATCATAGGCACGGAGAAGAAGAAGAAATGGAAAAGGGGCTTAAGGCAAGGTGCCAAGAAATGGTTTTGTGGAAGATAAGGTGACCAGGAGCCAGGGAGAAGGGGCTTATCGCGTCGAACAATTGGTCAAGAAGAAAGAAAAGGGGGAGGGAGAAGAAGGGAATTATGATGCGATGGAAGGGCTAATAACTAGGCACTGGGGCACGGTCTTGTGGGGGAAAATGTGTCCAGGGGCTAAGGGTAGGGTGCTAATCACATCGGCGGGTAAAAATTTGCAAAGGAAATGCGAGTTTAAAGAAGAAAAGCCGATGCGACAGGGGTTTGGGCGCTTGGTCATAGCACTCGGACATATGGGGGAAAGGAGTGAAAGGTTTAAATCCATTGGGGGCTTATACCTTTATTTATAAAAAATACTATTTTTTAGGCCCGAAAATGGGTTTTTAGGCCAATTTTTAAGAGTTTCACTAGGTGAAAAGGGGCATTTTTAAACCATAAAAGGGTTTTATAATGATTTAAAAGGAGTTTTTAGGAAAAATGGAGGATAAATGCAAAGGGAAAAGAATGAAATTTTCTTAGAAAATGATGGAAAAATTGGCCTACATACAGTCTCTTTTTATTCAGTAGTGTTTCTTGAGGTTTCTGAATAAGGAACAATAGCAGCAACTTATGGAACAGCACTGCTAAGGAACAACACTTTAGGGAACAACAATTTTTAAGGAACAACACTTTAGGGAATAGAACTTTAGGGAACAACACTACTAAGTAACAACAAGATAATATTTTTAGGAAAAATAAATGAATATTTCAGTGGACTAATGGATTTGAAATGATGAAGACAGTGAGATTTCTAGAACTCATCATGTTCTTGAAATTTTGTTCTAGAAATCTATGATTGTTATAGTTAGTCATCTTTTGGGTAAATTCAAAATTATGGATGACTAAAAAAACTCCTCAATCACTTTATCAGCCTCTTCTTCTAGGAAACAATTCAACAAAATACCACCAGTGTCCTTCCAATACTGATTTTTTTCAATGATGCAATACCTCAAAGTTTTTAACTTCACAAATATTGCCTTGGACTTTGTCAACTTAGTAGGTTCTCTATGATGATGTAATACAAACACTATGTCCTTGTACCAATCTGAAATGATGTAATTTTCTTCAATAGGGATCAACTCTTCTTCTTCATCTGAAATTTCTGAAATTTTTGCAATTAAATTCATGTCAAGACAGTCAAAGTTTGACTGTGACATCATCTTTGCTAGACCTTGTCGTTTGAACAATTTTGTTGGCTTGATCTCTATGTCATATTCCAACAAGTTAGCAATCCATTTCCCCCTCTTACCATCAGGGTCAGCTTTAGTTAGGATGTCTTTCACATCATTAGGAACAAAAGCTATAATATGAGAATGCATAAGGTAAATTCTAAAATCTTTGATGGCCTTAACCAAGGCATAAGATTGTTTCTCTAAGATGTTGTACTTTAGCTCTGAGTTAGCTAATGTCCTACTAAAAAATGAAATGGGCTACTCAGTACCTTGCTGTCCTTTCTGCAACAAAACTCTATCAATTATATTTTCTGATGCAAAAGTAAAAACCAAAAATTCTTTTGAGAAATCCAGGTTGATCAACACTGGTGCTTGGGTGAGTTCCTTTTTGATCTCCTCAAATGAGTGCTTTTCTTCTACTATCCAGTTGATTTCAACTCCTTTATTCAGCATCCTTGTTATGTCCTTTACAATCTCCTCAAAATTAGGAATAAAACTCCTCACAAAATTTACCTTTTCAAGAAAATATTGAATCTCCTTTATGCTTCTAGGAAAATCCACTTTATTAATTGCATTAACCTTGTTTAGATCAATATTAATCCCATATTTATAAATAATGTGTCCAAGTAATTTACCTGAAGTTAAAGAAAAAATACTTTTGGTGGGATTGAGAGAAATTTCAAACCTTCTACACTTCTGAAAAATTATTTCTAGGTGCTTCAAGTGATCTTCTTCCCTCCTTGAGAATACTGTTATGTCATATAAATAGAAAACCACCATTTTTTCCTCCTCCTCAGTGAAAGAAATGCCCATTTCCCTCTGAAATGTAGCTCCTACATTCATCATACCAAAGGGCATCTTGGCATACATGAATGTGCCCCATGGTGTAATAAGGGAATTTTTTCCTGATCATCCGGATGCACAAGTATCTAATTATAACCTGAAAAACCATCAAGCATATACATCCTTTGGGAATCAACAATGTTCTGCAAAATTTGGTCCATATTTGGGAGAGGGTAGTTGTCATTCAGAGAGGCTTTGTCCAAGTTTCTGAAGTCAATGCATATTTTGATTTCTCCACTCTTTTTTCTGACTGGAACCAAGTTTTCAAGCCACTTTGAGAATCTGATTGGAACAATGATTTTGGCATCAAATAGATTCTTGATTTCCTTCTCAATCAGAGGCAAGAGAAGTGGATTAATCCTCCTCAACTTCTACTTGAAAGGTTTTTCATTTTCTTTAATGGGAATAATATGTTGAATGATAGTAGGGTCATACTTCTTCAAGTCAGCATAACTCCAAAAAAAAAGATCTATGAATATTTTCATCATCTCAATAAATTTGTGCTTCATATCAACTGAAAAAAACTTTGAAAGTTTAATCATTTTTGGCATAGCTTCTGTACCAAGGTTACAACTCTCTACCTCTTCATCATCAGATTGTATCCTAGGATATTTGAACACATCATTTTGTTCAAAAAGCTTCTCAAGGGGTATGAGACCTTTGGGTATAGAGTTATTCTTCAGTTGTGACACTTCATAATTTCCCTTAGACTCAGAAAGCATGTTTTGTTGATCTACTTGTATATTTTCAAACTCCTCTTTCAACTCAATAAAGTTCTTTACTTGTTGGTCATCCTCAAATACTTTCCAATGGATAATGTTATCAGGAATAGCTATTCTATGGAAAACCTCAACCTCATATTTTTCAGTGGAATGTATGGGAATGATGAAAATACTTGCAGAGATAGCTAGGGAGCCAGCAATTAGGTTTTGGTCCCTAGTCTTAACAATGAATGAATGTTCTTGGATTTTTTCCAACATGTCCATGGCTAAGTTTATGTATGCCCTCATTCTCACATCCTTTATTTTATACACACCTTCAACTTTTTTAATGACTAATTCATAATCTCCACAAACATAAATCTTTTGAGCACCTATTCTTTTCAAAACTTCTAAGCCCAAAATTAAAGATTCATACTCAGCCATGTTATTTGTGCAATAAAAATTCAGTTTGCAAGAAAATAACTTACTTTCATCATTTGGACTTGCGATCCAAATCCTTGATCCTGCCCCCTCTCTTCTTGATAATCCATCAAAGTGCAACAACCACCAACCTTTTGCCTTCTCCTCAGTGATTTGCTGATATTTTTCTTGCTGATTTTTTGTTTGCTGAATTACAGATTGTTGTGTTTATGTCTTCTTTTCATCCTCTACTTCATCAGTCAACTCATTGAAAAGAATAGCAGATCCAATTTCGGTATCAAGAGCATATATTGGAAAGTTCTTAGGTTTATATTTACTACTCACCATGCAGGCCATTCTTGTCTCTCTATAAAGTCTCATTTTCTCACCAAAAACATGAATGGTGGCATAAGTAAGGTCCATTTGCATTCTACCTTTGATTTTTGTTTCCCATGACCTTGATAATAACATGCCAAACTTTGGTGGAATATCTGCTGCCACAATGTCCACGACCACTATCTTGGCAAGGACTTGTGTAAGACAAACAACAAAATATTTAATTAAACCAATGCACTGAACTCTTTTTGAATCAAATGAAAACAAATCCTTATATGGTCTAGTAATTTCTAACCCTGTCCTCTCCATGATTACTTTTGGCATAATATTGTGAGAGGCCCCTGAATCCAAAATGACATTATGCAATGTCATGTCATGAATGCTAAGGCTAACATTAAAAGGAGGCACCTCCTCATTTTGCTCATCTTCTAATCTTGGACCCAAGTATATGGTTGGATGATCCTCTTGAATATTTAAGATATCAGCAGCTCCTGGTTGTGAATTCAAAATTTTCATAATCTTACTTCTATATTCATTTTCCTTAAGAATTTCTCAAGAAGGTACTTGTATTTTGATCTTAGAAATTTCACTCTCCAAACTGAAAACAGAAGTAGATTTTTCAGTTTCTTTGATAAAAGGAGGAGGTGGTGTATCTTTCTTACCTTCAACAGATTTGGGGGTATCTTTCTTATGTTGTGTTTTGTTTGCAATGATTGACACATTTCTATTTCTAAGGTTTTATTTTTTCTTCATCTCAAATATTTCATATTGATACCCTTTAAAATAATCAGATGGTTCCTCTCCCTTATTCAATTCATTGTCCGACTCATCATGTTCCTCCTTAGTTAAGAAAATTCCAGACATGTCTTCATCTATACAATGAATGGACTCTTCTGTAATTTCAAGTTTTTCATTTTCATCAAATAATTTTTGCTTAAAAGGAGGTCTCACTGGAGGGTCAGGTTACTGATTTCTATTTTCCCTTGGCCTTTGCTGGTTTTGAGGTCTTTTGAATTGAGGATTTCTAAACTGAGGATTATGTTGTGCAGGAGTAGTGGAGGTATTCCCAAGGGCAAGCCTATCCATCAATTTTTCCATTGTCTTCATCATTGAATCAAATTTGTCATAAGAGCTGAAAGGCTTACCTTATTCTTCCAACTTAGTCTTACCCATCTTGGACTTTTTTGCTGCTATCATATTGACCTCCACCTTCACTGCATCATTCTACATTTCAACAAGTGAAGGGGATTCTCTTTCTCTCAGCAGTATTTTAAAGTCATAATCAAATGCTTCAACCTATCTCATTTGAGCTAAGGCTTGTGGAGGTTTTAAATGCGTAGGGATAGAATCAAAAATTTATTAAATCTTTTTGAAAAATTTTGGCCATTTTCATCAACATCTCTTCTCAAACTATTGTACTCAGTGAGATCTTGTACATGATTAGTTACATTTCCCCATTTCCTTAAAAATGTATCTTCAAGTTCATTCCAATTAGGAATTCTTACATGAGTAAGGGCTTTGAACCACTTCCTAACTTCACCAGTAAAGCTCTGAGCAAACAATCTCATCTTGGCATCCTCATGGTCAACCTCCTCCCTCTCTATAAAGTCATTAAACTAATTTACATGCTCTTCAGCTGTAATCTCCTCATCACTTCCACAAGTTTTGATTCTAGCAGAGTATTTTCTAGGAAGGGCATGAAGGACAGTTGGAAGAACAAGAGGGGCATATCTAACAAGTGCAGCAGGTGGAGGAGGTAGATTTCCTACCATGATGAAAGGAACTGTGTTAGTTTTAGGGACAACAACAGTGGGGGAAGAGGGACTATTAGGAGGAGGGTTGTTTCATCTTTTTTGTCCACTGAAAATTTATCTCCAATCAGAAAGAGGAAAACCAATTTTGCTTCTCAAATTTTTTTCAAAAGGGTCAATCTCCTTCAACCTATCCAAATACTCTCTTTCCAACAACAACTCAGAAGTGACTACTTCCCAAAACTCTTCTTTATCCTTTTGTGTCACTAAGGCTGAGGTATCAATACCTCTCCTATGTATGTCTAAGACAATTTTAGTTGATTCTTTTTCACTTTCAGACCTAAACATGACTTCCTAAATTTTATCATCAAATATTTTATCTTTAGGACTTCTTAAAACTTTAGAGGACAAGGATTTGATATGTGATGGAGTACTTGATATTGCAGAAATGCCTTGACTACCTCTAGATATGGTGTTTGGATTGTCCACAATGGTAGGTGGATCTGGGTTAGGATTACTCCTCGTGTATCTCCTTCTCAAAGCCACCTTTGATCATATAAATTTTGAATGGAGTTAGCAAGGTAGATGCAGCCTCAAAAAACTTCCTGAGTTCTTGATACCTTCAGAATTTTAGCTTCAAAATTTCGGGAAAGTATAATCTTCAGTCTCTTAGTAGACGCACCAAAATGTTATCACAAAATTGCACCTGATAGGCTGCTAATCAGAAAATCTCATGTAAATGTTTCAAACCAATATTTTGATTGAATATTAGCCTCTTCAGTCTGAGAGGGCTCTCTCAAAGGGTTAATGATATTGAATGAATATGTGTTTAGATGGCTAGCTCTATTTGGGAAAAAAATTGCTTATGATGAGTGCATGTTGAAAATAGTATCAGTATGCAAACATTGGGATTATGAAGTCAACACTTTCAGTGATTCAGTAGTGAGCTTACTTGACATGGAAGCTGAGGCAGGTAAGTGTTTTTAGTAGTAGTACACACACACGTGAAACAGGAAATACATAGTCAATTCATCTATAAAGGAAGTCAGAGAATTACATGAATGAATTCTGAGTATTATAAGTGAAAACCACTGCAAATGGGATACATAAAAGATATAGATAAGGTAGGTAGGATCTAAAAACTATTGAGATTGCAACAAGATGATGAGCTTATTGAAAAGAGTTGCCTTCACTAAGTGGGCCCACAGGCTATTTTTGGTGCAAAGTCTATTTTTAGACTATGTCTATTTTTAGACATGTTGATCCTATTCTATGAGTTGCAGGATGCTATTTGTGGATGGTTGGTCAAGTTGGAAAAATAGATGGAATTCTATTTTTAGACATATTGGGCAGAATATATTTTTAGATTTCTAGTCAAAAAATAAATATGTCGAATATTATTAGCTCTTAATAATATTTGGACTCTAAACATTATCTTATTCTCTTGGAGCACTTAAGTTACGTGCATAGATGTGGCACAGGATCTGATAGAAGGAATTAAGCTATTCCTGAGGGTTTAGTGGAGCTATTGCATGGAGGAATTCAGTTAGAACTCATGTGACAGAGTTTGGTGGAGTTGTAGAAGTAGTTGGTGGATTTGTGTTCAATTTAACTCAGTTAGACACAGTTGAGCTAGTTGTATCTAGTCTAACTGATTGATACACTAGTGAGAGTGGTGTGAATTAATTAATAATTAATTCAGTAAATATTAAATCATTAATAAAATGAATAATACATCAATTAACTACAGTGCATGGATAGTTTCAGTGGATACCAGTGGAGAGATAGGAGAAAGGGCAAGATGACTATCAGTTGTGACTATAGTGATGCATTGATTTCATCCAACACTCAGTAGAGATACGAATGAGGATTGCACAGTGAAAATCAGGTGGATTCAAGTTCATTCAGAGCCATTCTTCAGTAGGGATTTCATAGTAGAGGCAGGCTAGCAAGTGGTAGAGATCAATGCATGGATTTGCTAGATCGGACCTGATTAGTGTGTAGCGATTGTATTGTACTGAGAGCTTGATATGATCAGATTTGTATGAGGATTGTTACATGATCTCTATGACATATATTATATACATATAGTTGGGGTTTTTAGCTTCAGGATTTCCCATTAAAACACTATGTTAATGTGTGTGAATTTTTATGGTTTCAATGTGTGCATGCAATTGATTTAATTTCTGCATGTACTGATCAATGGTGGAAGAGATTCTGTATTGTGCATGAAGTCAAATAGTGTATGATCAGGAGAATATTGGATATATAACGCATTATTTATATAATTTCTACATGGTATCGAAGCATTGATCATTGGAGCAATTGAAAATTATTGAAGCGGTTGAGTTTTGTGCTAGTGGAATTTGAATTTGTTTCAATGTTTTCTTGGTGTCGAAGTTGAGATGTCTTTCAACGGATTGCGATTGGAGTATTTCCTTGAGGGCAGATCGAATTATATTGCATGGAAGGACAAGATGGAGGTGGTTCTGGAGGATAATGGGTTGAAGGAGTTCATAGATGCAGAAACTCCAAAACCTGCTTCTAGTGATGCTGCCACACTTGACGCATGGCAAAAGAAGACAACAAAATTTCGAAGAATTTTTTTGGAAGGTGTGAAGGATCACATAGAGTCCAACCTTCATGGTAAAGCTTCTCCATTCTTGATGTGGAAAGCTTTGACATAATTTTTCCAAAGAAAAATCGACCAGAGGAAATTGGCGCTTAAAGACAAGTTCAAGAGAATAAAAATGGAGAAGGGAAAAATTATACCCAAGTACCTCACGAAGTTTGTCCAGTGTAGGGATGAGCTGGGAAGTGTGGGGGTTACTGTAGATGAAGATTACTTGGTGATCTTGGCTCTCCTTGGGCTTCCAAAGAGTTGGCATTCCTATGAGGACTCTATCAATGGTCTAGAGAAACTGCCAAGATGGGAGCGAATTTGGTCGAATCTTGTGCAGGAGGAGATAAGGCGAAGTACCAGGGATGGATCTTCATCGAAGAATGAAGATGAAGAAATTTCATGTTGGCTACCAAAGCAAGGAAAGGGAAGGGAAAGAAAAATTCTTCTCAATCCAGTGTGAAAGGCAAGAAGCAGGACATGTCCAAGGTGAAGTGCTTTCACTGTCACCAACACGGACATTATGCCACTAATTGTCCACAAAAAAAGAAAAATAAGTAGGCTTCTAGATCTACAGCTAGAGAGGCCTTAGCCTCACAGTTTGAGCTATATTTTTCACTGATCGTATGCTTGGTCTCAAGTGTGATGTGATTAGTGTGGTTTCTTGACAGTGGTGAATCTTCCCATATGAATGGTGATAAATATTTGTTTACTGATGTGGATGAGAAGGATCTTGGAGTGCACATTGAGATGGGCAATGATGGTAGATACAATGCAACTAGTATTAGGACCATTTCCTTTGAGAGGGAGTCTAGAAAACCTTTCATCTTGAAGGATTTCATGCATGTTCCAGGATTGAAGAAGAATCTGATCTCTGTGGCGATGTTGGAAGACAAGGGATATGATTTTCTCTTTAGTGAGGGAAATGCTTTCCTGCACAGTAAGGAAACTGGTGAAACTTGAAGGATAGGGGTTCAAGTTAAGAACCTTTATCAATTGCAGGTAGATGGCTGTGCAGCAATGGAAGGCAAAGCAGAAGGAGTGGTGAGCCGAGATGAGGGTGAATTGTGGCATAGGAGATTGGGCCATCTTCACTATGGTGCTTTTAAAATTTTGCAGAAGATTTCTACCGGGATTCCCAAAGGTACACTTGCGTATTCATATCAGTGCAAGGGTCATACTTTGGGCAAATTTGTGAAAGCCAACTTTCATGAGAAGGATAGTCGCACCATGACAATCCTTAAGAGAATTCACACAGACGTCTGTGGACCTTTCTCAGTAGCTTCGACAACAAAGAACAGGTATTATGTGATATTTGTTGATGAATTTTCTCGTAAGTGCTGGATATTCTTCATGCAGAAGAAGAACGAGACATTCTCAAAGTTCTGTGAGTTCAAGGCACTTGTTGAGAAAGATTCGGGGAAGCAGGTGAAGGCTCTTAGGAGTGATAACGGTGGTGAATTCATCTCTGGAAAATTCAAAGACTTTTGCAGCGTAGAAGGAATTCGAAGAGAGCTCATAGCACCTCATAACCCATAGCAGAATGGGGTCGCAGAGTGAAAGAACAGAACGATCATGGGTGCTGCAGGGGCGATGTTGCATGATCAGGGCCTTACAATACACTTGTGGGCTGAAGCATGCAACACTGTGGTTTACATGCAAAACCGTTGTCCTCATAGAGTACTTGGCATGAGTACACCCGAAGAGGCATTTTCTGGTAAGAAACCTGATATTTCTCATTTGAAGATTTTTGGCTCACCTATTTACATTCATGTGACGAAGGATGCCAGGAAGAAGTTGGAGTTGATTGGAGAGGTTGGGATATTTTTGGGGTACACAGAAGCACCCCACAACTATCGTGTGTATTTTCCAGACAGTCGGAAGACTATTGTGTGACGGGATATCAAATTTCATGAGGATAAATCCATGAATTTGTCGCTTGAGAGGGAACTACACTTGCATGCAGATGAGGAGCTATTAGTTCCTAAGGATGAGCCTTAGAATGTGGATCAGCCATAAGAGGAGGTTCATGGAGTTGAATAAACCACTCATGCAGTGCCAAACATCAGAGGGTAGAAGCGCACTACAGAATATGAGTGACTAAATCTTGATGCAGCACAGAATGTAGTAGCCCCTACATCATAGCACAGACAGAGAGAGTCATCTGATCGATTTACTAGATAAATGGCTCTGATGAGAAAGTGTATCATGACAGAACCATCCTCTTTCGAGGAAGCTGTGGAGGACCCTGCATGGGTAGATTCCATGGTGGAAGAGTATGATTCAATTGTTAGAAACAGTGCATGGGATATTGTCCCAAGGCCGGAAGGGAGATCAGTGGTAGGTTTGAGATGGATCTACAAAGTGAAGCAAGCTTCTGATGGGAGCGTCGAGAAGTATAAGGAAATATTTGTTGCCCGAGGCTTCTCATAGATCGAGGGGATCAATTATAAAGAAACCTTTGCACCTGTCACAAGGTATTCTTCCATACGGACCATCCTTGCTCTCTCAGCGCAGATGGGTTGGCACATTCATCAAATGGATGTGAAGACTGCATTTCTCAATGGAGTCATTGAGGAGGAGGTGTACATAGAGTAGCCTAAAGGTTTTGAAATCTTCAGCAGTGAGTAGCATGTGTGTAGGCTCAAAAGAGCGTTGTATGGGCTGAAACAAGCACCTCGTGCTTGGTACACATAGATAGACAGTTATTTCACCGGACTTGGATTCACCAAGAGTGAGGTGGATCCGAACCTATACTAGATTATGGTGGAGGGTAAGTTGTTGATCATTGTAATTTATGTAGATGATTTGATACTGACAGGTGATGAACAGTTGATACACTCATGCAAGGCTAATCTTGCAAAGGATTTTGAGATGAAGGACTTGGGCCTCCTTCATTATTTCCTGGGATTGGAAGTTTGGCAGTGGAAGGATGAACTGTTTGTGTCTCAAGGCAAGTATGCCCGGGAGATACTGGAGAATTTCAACATGCAAGGCTGCAAGCCTACTAAAACTCCTCTTCCTGGTGGTTGGAGGAAAGAGGATGCTACATAGGCAGAGGTAGTGGATGCCACTGTTTACCGACAATTGGTTGGTTCGCTCATGTTTCTATTCAATGCATGACCAGACATATGCTATGCTGTTAAAAAACTTTCACGAGCTATGGTTAAGCCTACCAAGCTCTTTTGGAAGGCCGGCAGGAATGTATTGAGATATCTTAGAGGCACATCAAGATATGGATTGTGGTATAGACAATCAGATGAGGTGAAGCTGCGTGGCTTCACAAATGCAGATTGGGCAGGGAGCCCAGCGGATAGAAAGAGCACATCTAGATGGATTTTCAGTATTAGGTCTATAGTAGTTTCTTGGTACAGCAGGAAACAGAGATTCATGGCACTCAGTTCAGTGGAGGCTGAGTACATGGCAGAAATTTTGGATGCATGCGAGGCCATATGGATGAGGAAGATCCTGGTTGGGTTGTTCGGTTCACACTTAGATCATACTGTGATATATTGTGATAATCAGAGTTGCATTAAACTCTTGGTTAATCCAGTATTTTATGATAGATATAAACATATTGACATCTAGTACCATCATATCAGAGATTGTGTGCAGCGGAAGATCATGTTACTTTCTTACATTCCTACGAAGGATCAGGATGCAGATATTCTGATGAAGGTGCTCACCAGGAGAAAATTCGAATACCATAGAGACGGGATCAAGGTGGCAGATAATCCCTATCTTGTTGAGAGGGAGTGTTGAGATTGCAGCAAGATGATGAGCTTAGTGAAAAGAGTCGCCTTCACTAAGTGGGCTCGCAGGCTATTTTTGGCGCAATATCTATTTTTAGACTATGTCTATTTTTAGACATGTCGTTCATATTCTATGAGTTGTAGGATGCTATTTGTGGATGGTTGGTCAAGTTGGAAAAATATATGGACTTATATTTCTAGATATATTGGGTGGAATCTATTTTTAGATTGACAGTCTAAAAATAGATATGTCGAATATTATTAGCTCTTAATAATATTTGGACTCTAAACATTATATTATTCTCTTGGAGCACTTCAGTTAAGTGCACAGATGTGGCACTGGAGCTGACAGAAGGAATTATGCTATTCTTGAGGGTTTCGTGGAGCTATTGCATGGAGGACTGTAGTTAGAACTCATGTGATAGAGTTTGGTGGAGTTGTAGAAGTAGTTGGTGGAGTTGTGTTCAGTTTAACTCAGTTAGACATAGTTGAGCTAGTTGTATCTAGTCTAACTGATTGATACACTAGTGAGAGTGGTGTGAATTAATTAATAATTACTTCACTAAATATTAACTCATTAATCAATTGAATAATACATCAGTTAACTACAATGCATGGACAGTTTCAGTGGAGACCAGTGGAGAGATAGGAGAAAGGGCAAGATGACTATCAGTTGTGACTATAGTGATGCATTGATTGCATCCAACACTCACTAGATATGTCAATAAGGATTTTTTAGTGCAAGCCAGGTGGATTTGAGTTCATTTAGAGCCATTCTTCAGTAGGGATTTCACAGTAGAGGCAGGCTAGCAGGTGGTAGAGATCGGTGCATGGATTTGCTAGATCGGACCTGATTAGTGTGTAGCGATTGTATTGTACTAAGAGCTTGATATGATCAGCTTTGTATGAGGATTGTTACATGATATCTATGATATATATTATATACAGATAGTTGGGTTTTTTAGCTTCAGGCTTTCTCGTTAAAACACTATGTTAATGTGTGTGAATTTTTATGGTTTCAATGTGTGCATGCAATTGATTTAATTTTCGCATGTAATGATCAATGGTGGAATAGATTCTGTATTATGCATGTAGTCAAATAGTGTATGATTAGGAGAATATTAGATATATAACACATTAGTTATATAATTTCTACAAAAAATCAATCAGAATCTCAGGTTGGTCAAGTAACAAATCTCCATATTACTTAAACAGTCAAATTACATAAAGCTGTGTTTGCCAAAAAATCTCCAACCCTTGACAAATTTGACTCAATGGCATTTAAAAGACTTGTTATGTCATAAGATTATCTACATCTTGGCTAGATTCATCGAATTTTTTCCTAATGACACCTTTCATAACCATAAAACATGTACTTAACGACAAAATGACAGTTATTCTACTTGATAGTCCTTATCCAACTACAAGCTTAAACTGATCATTATTACATTTAATAACCTTATCCTCTAAATCAATTACATCTTTGACAAGTATGCTTTCACATGTTCAAATTGGGATGATGGGGCTCATCGTTACATGACCACTTAATTTAACCTCCTATAAAACTGGAAACAAAATCTTGTTTTTTTGGCAAAATGATCTTCTTCTTCCACGAATGCTTTGGCTGCTAATTTATCTTCATTTCATGGTTTTTGATTGTTAAATAACTTCTTTTCATGGTTCTTTAACTCTTAGATAAGATCTAGCTATCTGAAAATGCTCCAAAACCTGCTAAAAGAGATTCAACATAGTATGCTACGAAAGTAAGGAAGTTTCGTAGTGTACTTTCATAGCGCTGCAAAAATACCATTTACCCTCAATATTTTTTATTCCTTCCTTTGGCATGGTCTTCATCATCCTTCGACACATCTCCCACACAAATTTCACCTTCTGACAGCTCTCAAAACTAGTTCAAAAAGGAAAAATAATAGCTACAGTAGTTTCATAGCGTTTTTTTGTCCTTTAAGCCCAGGCACGCTACAAAACTGCTGAAAAGTGTTGAAAATCCATATTTTTGTATAACTTTCAAAATGAACCTCATAAGTGCATAAACCTTGTTTTTAAGATATAATTAGCCTTAAAAAGCATAAACCAACTCAACTTACGATCCTTGAGTCATTTCTTCCTCATTTATAATTGGTTGAGCTATTGGTTCTTCAAGCACTGTCATTTTAAGGCCTTTTTTCTCTAACTCTTCATGAATTAGTTCAGGTTGCTCCCGGAGGTCCTTAACCTAGTATTTCAATCTTCTATTGGTGGCTTTTAGATGTTTTTTCATCCTCTTGACATGTTTTTCCTCCTTCCTTGCTAGAATGGTCCATTTGATAAGCTGTTGTGTGTTATCCAAAGTATTGGAAATAGTGTCAACCTATTGTTCCCAAATTGCCTTCATATTTTCAAATTGAATACTCTCTACACTGTGTTTCCTTGCTTTTCTTTTCATAATAAAAATTTCATGATTGGCTAATTTCAATTGTTTTTTCCATCACCTTCTCTTTTCCTTTCTTTGATTTTCTAATTTTATCTTTCTCTTCAGGTGATGAAAGGTCAATGACCTCCTATGGTGGTTACACTGTGTCACTAGGTGGTGGGAGCTCTTTAATACTCTCTAAAAGTGTCCTAGCATGCCTTTTCATAGGCTTTCTTTCTTGGAACATGAAACCTACATCCTCTCCCTCAAATTCTAATTTCTTTGCAAATTTAGCCTTTTCAACTTCTATCCACCTTCCTCTATGTCCTAAGCCTGTACTATAGGATTTTTTTCCATGCCAATGGCATGTAAGATATCTTCAAGGTTAACTTTAGCTACTGCTTTGTCTTCTATAGCCACTGTTTGGCTCCTTGTCCTCCTTTTTGTTTCTTTTTTACTCACATCTTGTTTTTGTTTTGCAGGTTCGACCACCCTTTACTTTTTTTTACAGGCGAGACATTTGGTGTGTCAAAACTCTACAATTGCTCTGGCTCCCTCATAATTTTCTCACTTGGTTCTACTCTTGTAGTTTCACTTGGTTCTACTATCAATGGTTCACTCTGCTCTACTAATAATGGTGATGGAATCCTCTAAGGTTTAGGAGTTATTGAAGGAGTAAGAGCATCCAACTCAAAAACACTAAAAAAAAATGATGACCAATTTCTGCCTAACCTTCGGATTTCATTTAAGACCAACAAATTCATTAAACCATGATGAAATAATGACGGCTCACTCCCTTCACACTTTTCTTGGACCTTATCTGCCATTTTTGACAAACTTATATGCAAATAAAAACACAGATCAAGAGAAATCTTACCAGTACAGTGTAGAAGTAATTTGAAATGAAATGAGTATACTTTGTGGTATCTCCCTTCACAAGTAAAGTAATTTTGGATGATGAGCAACAATTTTGAATAGTTTTCTTTTATGCAGCTCCTTGGAACAGCATTGGTGAGATCCATTTCACTGTTTTTCAGGCTTCATGAATTATTTACACTGCTCCATGTTAAACTTGAAACCTTTGAACCACTTATCCTATCCTCTCTGGATCCATATAGCTGCTGCAATAACCTCTGGTGTGATGGACAGATTTAGCATTCCCACTTTGGTGGTTGTTCCACTGAAATTCAAAGAAAAATATTTGGAAATCTTTGTATGACAACCTTGTAATTTCTCACAAAACTGTAGGCAACCTGTCCTTCTGAAGACTTCCACTATTTTTGGGTCTTCATTGATTAAATTCATGTCTGCAGGTTCATATCTCAAGCATTGGCCACCCTTGTTTGTCCTTCTTTTCTCCGCCATGGTTTCTTCAATGTCTTCAAAGGCTCACTTGATGATTTGCAACCTCGCTTGATGAATTTCACTTCACTTGATGGTGCTTAATGTAAACCTTTGAAAACACCAGCCACAACTTTGGCTTAGTGCACTAGCTCTCCAGAGCTTAATATCATGCAAGAAGGAATGACAAATGAGAAATGACTGAATTAGGAAAGGATTTGGAGTTTTGATGTCTCCTCATGACCTTATGATGACTCATACTTAACTAAATTGATCATGATGACTGCAAACCTGAGCATGTACCTTGATTTTATCCTGTCATGACTCGAATAGCATCTAACTTACCCTTTCTCGACAATTTTCTGACACCTAATAGCTAGAATGACAAGATAGATAGGAAATCGTGCTTTCGTAGCATTTCTAGTGTTAATTTGGTTGTTTTTTCTATGAAACTATCAAGAGTTTCATAGAGAAAAGTCATTTTTCATAATGTATTTTTCTATCAAACTATGGTTTGTTGGCTAAAATGGCATTTTTGGTACAAAAACCTTGGAAATTGAAATCAATCAGAAAATGATGAGTGATGTGACATGAGGGAGTTTGAAAATGAGTGGGTTTAGACCTTAGGGTAAACTTAAACAAGAAAAATTTAATATTTCCCTTGACCAAGCATATTTAAAGAAAGTGAATCCTATAACCCAATTTTTGACACATGAAGCTATTTAACCTTGTCAAATGATGCTTCATTTTTTTGGGTGATAACACCTTCAAACAAACAATGAACTAATGTAATATTCACTATGTTATCACAACAAAAAATCAAACAAGTATATAATCAAACAAGAAATCATGGAAATCTAAGCCACTTGTAACATGTATCTTTAAAAAATAAATAAATATATGCAATAATAAGACACCAAGTAGAAAAAATAGAGGCATTTCTATTATTCAAAGAAAGAAAATTACAACCATCAGTTTGGTCAAGCGTCCCTCAGTCCTCCAACTCCAAGCTCTCTCTCCTCAATATCCAAGTGTGACAAAGGCCAATAGCTCTCAATGAACCAAGCCAGCAATGAAACCTCACACTAACGACAAAATTTCACTCCTCACATAATCAACCTTTCAACCTTTGATAATGAGCCCTAGCCTCCAATTTATAAGAGTTTGGGAGGATCAACATTTCCATTATTTTCCATTAGTTATAACAAGGATAAATCCATGATTTTTCCATCCATTTATATATTCTTCCCTCTTTAGATGCTTGTTTAGGTTTAGAAATGTCCAATCAGAGCTGTGCACCAGAGGTTGCCGGCCTTTTGGACTGATGCCTTTTGAAAAAGCCAGAAATTTCAGTAAGTTGCTGCAGAATTTGTCTCTTTTTCTTCATGAAACATGGGTAAAGCTACCCTTTGGGAAAGACAGTGCCTTAACCTAGGCCCTAACGCTCACTTCAAGACATAGGGAAGCATTATAACTCAGCCTAGGAGTCTCTAGGGTGTGTTATCTTGGAAAAATAGTTCTCTGTCTAGGTCAATTTATTCCTTCCATGTGTCCTTCTCCTCTTAGATGATGAGGAGGTCAATTGTAGTGTAACAACTACTTCCCCCCTACTGCACACCGCACAAGCATAAGGGGGAAAAGCACCACCCTCTTACCCCCCCCCCCCACCTTCTAACATGGAACTAGTCATGGAAGTAATATAGAACACACCTAACATTATCCCACTTGTTGTTTTCTTTCCAGAAGGACCACAAGAGAGGTTAGTCATTGGTGCGGCCCTACAATGGCCATTGTTTCTCTATACCAAGAGAACTTCTCAATGCTGATAGAATTCGTCAATGCATCTGCAACATTCTTCAAAGTGTCCATCTTTACCAGCAACAACTTTTTAACCTCAACCATATCTCTCACAAAGTGATACTGAATATCAATGTGCTTTTTCTTTGAATGATAAGTATGGTTCTTAGCCAAGAAAATTTCACTTTAGCTATTAAAATATATCCTTATAGCTTGTTGCACCAACCCCATACTTGAACACAATCCCTTCAACCAAATTGCTTCCTTGCTTGCATGAGTGGCTGCGATGTATTCTCCTTTTGTAGGTGAAAGAACCACTACAAACTATCTTTAACTCATCCAACTGACTGCACCTCCAAGTAGGATAAACACATACCCACTTGTCAATATTATTTGATATATATCTACAACCCAGTTTGCATCAACAAATCCCTGAATGTCCAAAACTCTTTCCAATCCTATTCTTCCTTGGTAGCACAGACCATAATCACTAGTGCCACACAAATATCTCAAAATCCGCTTCACTTATGTCCAATGCTCCTTCACTGGTTTTGACATAATCCTACTCAATACTGACATTGCATGTGGAATGTATGGTCTAGTATAGACCATTTCATACATTAGGCTACCCATTTCCCTTGCATATGGAACACATGACATATCCTCCTCTTCTTCTTGTGTCTTGGGACATTGCTCAAAACATAATTTTACACCTACAGGAATAGGAACCTTCATTGAGTTACTATCCTACAAATTGAACCTCTACAATATTGTCTCAACATGATTCCTCTGGTTTAACTAGAGCTTCCTCTTTGCACGATCTCTTTAAATTTCCATCCCCAAAATATAGTTTGTAACACCAAGATCATTCATGTTGAATTAGGATAACAATTAGGTTCTCAAATCCTTGATAATTTATTTATCATTTCCAACCAACAACATATCATCCACATAAAATACAAAATAAATAACACGGTCACAAATTAATTTAAAATAGACACAGTGATCCTCTTTGATTCTCATAAAGTGAAGTCCTTGTATATATGTATCAATTTTTTTATGCCACATCCTTGGTGAGTATTTTAACCCATACAGAGAATTGTTTAACCGACATACTAGATCTTTCTGACCATTCATAAAGCCTTCAGGTTGCTTCATGTAGGTCTCCTCTTCCAGATCCCTCTGAAGAAGATATCTTCACATCCATCTGTTCTAACTCAAAATCAAATGCATCAAAAAGAGATAAAAGTAATCTAATAGAAGTTACCTTGGCAACAAGAGAGAAAATATCGCCAAAATAAATTCCTGACACCTTGGAATAACCTTTTTCTACCAATCAAGATTTGTATTTCTCCACCTTGCCTTCTCTATTCATCTTCTTCTTAAACACTCATTTTCTTCCAATGGGTTTCCTTCCAACCGATAATTCCACCAGATCCCATGCCTAATTTTTGTGCAAGGATGCTATTTCATCAACCATGACCTCCTTCTATAGTTTTCCATACTATGAATCCACTCCCTCCCTGACAGTTTTGGGACCATCATCAGTGATAGATAAATCAAATTATTAACAAAAAGTAGATCAACTATACCTTTTTGGATGTCATAGTTCTTGAACTGGTCTTCTCACATATGGAGTTAGTGGCTCTTCCTCTTCTAAATCTTGTTTTGCTATAGATTCTTATTTTTCCTTCTTTAGCTCAAACTCTATCTTCTTAGGTTCCTTTGGTAGGGCATCATGTTTAACAACATATTTCACCTCTCTAAACACCACATCTTAGCTATACACAAACTTCCATGTTTCTGGGTTCAAAATCTTATAAAATTTTAAACCATACTTATACTCAATAAAGATGCACCCTTCGAATTTACTATCCAAACTGGTTATTGTTTCCTTTGGAACATGTACATATGAATCACAACTAAATATCCTCAGATGTGAAAGAGAGGGTTTCTTACTAGTTCATACCCCATATGGAGTCTTATCCTCCAACACTAATGAAGCTGATCTGTTAACCATGTAACATGTAGCCTCCACTACCTCTGCCCAGAATTCATGTCCTAACCCAACAACACTGAGTATGCTTCTCTCCTTTTCCATCAACATCATGTTCATTCTTGTAGAAACTCTATTTTGCTAAGGTCTGTATGGAGTATTATTCTGCCATGCTATACCAGATTTCTTATAGAAATCTTCAAATTCCTTCTTACAAAACCCTCCACCATTATCTGTCCTTAACACCTTTATCTTCTTCTTTGTCTCATTTTCTACCAAAACCTTAAATTATTTAAATATGTCAAATACTGAAGATTTATTCCTCAGGAAATATATCCATGTATTCCTTGAGAATTCATCTATAAACTAAAAATATTACATAGAATTACCAGTTATGGAATCAACATAGGTCCAAACACATCACTGTGCACAAGATCTAATATCTTGTTCGCCCTGTTACCACTCAATAATTTCTCCAGGTTCAAGAAAGAACTCACTGAGGTAACCACAAACCTACTTCAAACTCTAGGATCTAGCCTTCCTGGGGTTTAGAGAGGGCTCTCTCTTAAAGTTTAACTTTGTTTTAATTTGTGATATTAGGCTAACTGTGAAAGTGAAATTTTGGTTTTGTTTTGTTGTATTTGGTGGGAAAATTTCACTTGGAGGGGTAGATAGAGGGAAATCTACTTTTCCATTGGGCTATGGAGTCTAAGTCAAGCTAACAGAACTGGGATCAAGGCCTAAAAGGTCAAATGTATTTAGGGCAAGATAGATAACCCTTGGAGATATTGGAAAATTGGTGTTGTGAGGTGGTATGATTCGGATAAAGGGAACTTAAGGATCCTTTGATCTAGAAAAGGGAAGTAGTAGATAGAGGTCAAACGAGAGAGAGAGAGAGAGAGAGAGAGAGAGAGAGAGAGAGAGAGAGAAATTAAGGGCTCCTTACACTGAAAATCAGAAGAAAACAAAGAAATGATAAATAGTTAAAAACATTGTGCTATTAACATGTCCTGTAGTAATACTCCTATTTATACATTCAGATTTAGAATTAAAACACAAATGTATGCATGTAACAAAGAAGAATAACAATGAGAATTTTTAGAGAGTAATTCACTCTACATAGCTTATCACAGGGATCCTGAAGTATGGTGCCAAATAGTTGATCCAATCTGATACTCAAAATCAAAATCCAAAGCCTTCAAGTCAAAAAAATATCTTTAGTAATATCCGACAATTTTATTCCACCAAAATACTTCAAAGGGTGAAGTATTTATACAAATTCTAAACTAGAATATCTTGAAAAAATATCAAGATTGTTTTACAAATATCTCCAATTGTTTAACATAAATAGAACTTAAGTAAAGGACACTCAAAACTAATGCATCTATTTGGAACTATTTTGTATGTATAGGTGATGACAAAGAGGAGAATTCGAATTTCATCTCAACCCTTAGTTGATGATGAGGCATCCAAGTCTCTAATTGTCTCCTTTCTTTGTGCATTCTGCTCCAGCAGTTCTGAAAACTTGGGATCCAATGATACCTTTTTATTTCTCAATATGAAATTGATATGAACAAAGTGAAAGA
This sequence comes from Pinus albicaulis, assembly GCA_034641835.2. Lineage (NCBI taxonomy): Eukaryota > Viridiplantae > Streptophyta > Pinopsida > Pinales > Pinaceae > Pinus > Pinus albicaulis. The sequence continues at coordinate 1,256,156,373 of CM076570.1, forward strand.
GGTTATTGTTGCTAAATATGTTTTTGAGATAAAACTCTCTCAGTTGCCTAAAATTCTGCTCCAGCTATTCACAATAGGCTTTGCAAAAATATCTGTAAAATAGAGTTTTGCAGAGTCTGAAAAATAGGCTGTAAATATGTGCATGTATCTCTCAATTTCTGTGAAAAATGTGATATCGGTTTTTGTAGATGGGTCTCTAAGGAACAAAAACCTCCTTCAGTTTTGTAACATGTATTTTTGATTGGCCACAATATTCTCTGAAAAACGATGACGTAACAAGAATTTTCTCTAAAAATTGATTTCAAATATTTTTTAATATTTCCAAACCATAATGGCTGTTAGAAACATGAGAGAGGTTTTTGTATTTCGACATCTTAGGAACATAAAATTCCTATAGTTTTTCAAAATTAATATTGGATTTTCCACAATAGTTTCTACAAAACTATGACTTAAACAGGAAATTTCTGCAAAAATGTCCCTTCATGCTCTGTTTTCATCTTTTAACCTTTTTGTAATTTTAAATATTTTTACTTTCACTTTGGATAAATTTCATTGTTGGTGAAAGTATTTTCATCTCTGTTTAACATTTACTGCCTCTGTAATTACTTTTACTTTTTACCTTGACTGCTCTGTTACATTTTCACTTTTACCTTGTCTCAGTAATTTTCATCATCTGAATCTTTCTCTGACTTTTATCTGATACACCTTAACTCTGATGCTCCTTGACTATTATGTTTTCACTATCAATGTGAATTCTTACTTTACTTTTACCATTCAGTGTGAAAATTTATCTTTCTCTGTGTAAATGACTTATTTCTATTTTTCTTCCTAGAATATTTTGTAAGAAAAATCATTAAAGTTCATTTCCTTGTAAATTCTTGGAGTAAGCAGGTCTTAACTAGTATTAGACTGCTTATACAAATTATTTATTTTGCCAATACAAATTATTTATTTTGCCAATAACCTGAAAAAAACAATTGTTAATTAAACCCTAGCCTGCAAGGAGGTGATTGAAGGCTTTGGAAATACATGTGGAATGAGATTTCGCTATGGAGGTTCAAATCTATTGGCACTGAGTAATTCAGTGTAACATTTCGGGATTCTGAGTATTGGTAAAAGAATTTGAATCTTTCAAAGGGTTTCTATAACAAATACACTCTTTGAAGGTAATTAAGGTATTTCTGTAGAGAAATAGGCTTCATGAAGTTCAATATTGACAGAAATAGCTCTTTTTGATGACGAGAAGGTTACTTTCTTGAAGAATACCTGTTTTTGCATGTATGAGGTCTTGAAACTGGTTTTTGAGGCGTCAGATAGGATTTTCCAATGGCCATGAAAGGTTTTTTAGAAGTCGATTGGATGCTTCCAGTGTTCTTGGCAACAATTTCAATGGCTTTCAATTTCTTTGAGTGTGAAAATGGTGTAATGGCTCTCGATTTTATAGTTGGAAAAGTTTTGAAAATGGACAAATAATGCAGAAAAGGGTTAAACTGTATGAAATATGAATTTTTTATAATGTTTTAGTCTTAAAATAGTATCGGCATTGAGTGCATGTCACATCAGCAAGAAGGGTGGTTTCAGAATTCAATGGGCTGCAAACCATAGTGGTTATCGCACAGAGTTTTAGTGGTAAGTGGTTTTAGACTCAACCCACATGATCCAATGATTGAATGGGACGTGGAGGAGAGAGGTTAATGGAAAAACCACCCTTTTCGTGCAGATTTGGTGGTTGGGTTAACACACATATATTCTGCATGATATCAGATATGAATCGTCAGATCTGGAAGTTGAAAGCAAAGGGTCAAGATTAATTCGAGAGTTGCACTGGAATGATAGGTGGGACCGAGGTGTGTTATGCAGCGGAAAAAGGACTTTAAGATTTATCAAATGTGTTTTTAATAAATTTTATGCCTGTTGGATTTATTAACATGGGCGAATGGGTTTTTAACTTTATGAATAAACATTGGTTTAATTCAAAGACCTTGGGTTATACAAATATAGGCAGAGGGGTAATGTTTTTCTTTTTAAAACATTTTGTAAATCGTTTAAAATATGTGGGTGCAGTTATTATATATTATATAGTTTTAAACCTTTTGAATAGTTTAAAAATTGTAGGGGCGGGGCATTTCAATAGAGATAGGTTTAGGCAAAAGGGTTTATAGGCAGGGTTTTTATTTTTTACACGTGGAGATAATAAACTATGGTCTAAACTTTAAAATAGTGGATTTTTTTGGGGTTTATTTAGATATAGGGGAATTAATATATATAGGAGGCTATTTTTAGGAATTTAATAAAATAGGTTAAAAGTGAATATGAAAAGGGTAGTGAAAATGAAAATTAAACACATGTTATTTCTAAGTAAAGTCAAAAAATAAAGCATAGCTCATTTTTTATATAACTTCACAAATACTTAGGATAAATGTATTTTGAGGGTTTTATGAATGATTTTGAAGGGAATGAAATTAGTTATTTTAGGGTTTCAATTTTACTAAGTAAGAATGTGTCTTTACTTAGGAAAAAGGGGTTTTGATGTATGAATGAAGGGTAAATGTTGATCAATGTGGGTTTAATGTAGGAACTCAATATTTTTAACTAACCAGTCATCGAGACTTGGGTCTGATCCCAAAAAAAGTCAGAGAAATGCTCTGAGCCATTTTGACTGATAGTTTATAATACTGAATACTTGAAGGGGAGGGGAAATTAGTGATTTTTCCTAATGATGCTTTATTACATGCTTTCTCAATTTCTTTCTACCTACCCAGCTTTATTTCTAACATTTTTTCTTCATTTTGTAAGTGCATTTAGGCTTGCAACCTTAAAACATTTTTCTTTCAAAGCATAAAACTATCTAAGTCTACCTTATTTCATCCGAGGGCTCAGATTTAACTGTTGAGATCCTTATTATTCTCTACCTATCTACTGATTTGTCAAGTTTAAACTGTTTGAAAAATATTTATTCACTATCTAAAACATGAAATTGAAAACATGAAAAGTTAATATTAAACAGTTTAACTGATCATGGATTATGGCATTTATTGACACTCTACACATAATCATTATTCTTGCAGTAAAAGTAAAAGTAGTGGCATTTGGACTTTCTCACTTTCAGGTCTTATTTTTATCTCTTTTTTCTTTTTGGGTTTATATTTTTCTAAGTCCTTTGATCTTTCTTTTAGGACTTTTTACCCTCTTTTTGGTTTTTTTATTATTTTTTCATTTTTCAAAATATGGGAAAACAACTTGTAGAAACCAAGGTATGTACATATTTACAAGACTATCAAAGTCAATCCAAAATTATGAATCCTATTTTTATAGGACCCTAACATGCCCTCCTAGCACCAGAAGGGAAACTCACCCAATTATGCTTCCCGTATACACAATGTTCACAGAAATCAAAATCCAGAGTCAAATTCGAAATACCTTATACCATAACATTACCATGCAGTATCTGAAGGCCCTTCTCTCCAATATTTCCAAGCCTTTTATGCCATATCATGGTATTTTCTTTAGAGACCGCTAGGCTTTCTGCTCCACTTTCAAGGACCACATAATTTTTTCACTCATCAATAACAATGCTACCTATAATCTTGTACAAATTTCCAATCCAAACTCCCTGCATCAATACCATTGCTCCCCAAACCATATTGCAAGTATATTTCTCAAACATTGTGTATACACCTGCATCATCCATATTGCTTACCGAAATCAGATTTATGGCCAATGCAGGAATATGAAAAACCATGGGAAGTGTTCTAATCCTTCCACCTTGAAACTTCAACTTTAATTTTCCACGTCTGATGATTCTGGCCTTCCTCTCACCCCCTGGGAAGACATCACCATCATCATATTTCTCATACTCATTTAACCAATCCCTTTGGGGAGTGAAGTGAAAGGATGGACACAATTCAATCAACCAGGCCTCATGTTCTACATGTGTATTTGAAGAAGAATCCAAATACACATCTGCACCTTCATTCGAGGTGGTTTTCACTTCTCGAGAAGGAGCATCATCAAATCGCTTTCATTTCTCAGGAGCTTTAAATCTGCAATCATTTTTGAACTGTCCTTCCATTCAACATTTCCATTACATATTTACATGCATTCCTGGAGATTTATATCTCCCACTTAATAACTTATTTTTGTTTTTTTTTCTAGGAAAGTCCTTGTACACACAAGGCATCTCCATTCTTGCCCTCCATATTTTTCTGACTCATTTCCTCCAATAACAAGGCTGATACAATTTTATCAAACTTTAAGGTAGTTGTATTGCTACCTATTGCAACAGCCATACTTTCCCACAAATCTGGTAGAGAACACAAAAAACTGATGGACTTAACTTCATATGAGATTTTAATATCCATAGATAACAATTGACTTACCATAGTATTGAAGACGTTCATATGCTCTATCATCTAGTCTCCATCCTTCATACTCGGGTTATATAGATTCTTTCCTATAAATAATTTATTCACCAGAGACTTACATTGGTAGAAAGTCCCTAACTTCTCCCACAAATCCTTCACCATATCTTCCCAAGATAAATTCAAAAATATTGAAACTGAGGTAAAAAACTTTATCGTGCTCTTTTCCTTTCGATCCAACTTCACCCAGTATTCATCTGACATTTTTGTTGGCTTAGTACCCATATCTACCATGATCCACTAATATTTATCCACCAGAAAATCCTCCATCTTGAGCTTCCACAACTAAAAAATCAAACCATTAAATTTATCAATCTCTATCTTTCCACTACTCACCATCTTATTTCACTACAAGAATCGATCCCGCAGATCTCCCAAAAAACATGATCTACCACAGGCATGCTAAAAAAACCTCTCAGTAGCAAAGACATCCCCTCGAAGCCAAAAAAACTCTGATACCAAATGTAGGTTTAACCCTATATAGGAATTATCTGCAAACGAACTCTAAAAATCGAAAATAAACAATAGCGAGAGAATAAAACATAAAATAGATATACAAAAATATCTTCCCATGGATCGAAAAACTAGGACTACCATCTTGATTTTTCGTTATATTCCTTTCAATGTTACATCACATATATATACATGCCAAAGAATTCATAAACTCCAATCCATTAACCCTAGGTTAGAACATAAACAAGTTCCCTTGACTTGATATACAAAATAACATGGGAAGAAAACCTTCATGGCCAAAACCATGTGAAAACCCATGCACAAAACCATAAGCAGGTCTGCCCACCTAAAATAGGGTCCAAAAAAATAATAATGATGCTACCCTGAACCCGATGTAGGGGGGATACTGCCCCCCTGCAAACTAGCTAGCTGCGCCTGAAGCAAGCATAGGGGGGACTAGCTACCACCCTCTTACCCCCTTCTTCTTGCTTAGAGCTAGTCAAGGAAATAATATAAAACACACCCAAGAGCTTCAAAAACTATTTCTCTTGTACTTGTGTACTTGATTTGAAATTTTTTAGCTTTGAAAACCACATTAAAGCCTTGATCACACATATAAGACACACTTAGTAGACTATGTTTCAACCCATCAACTTATAAAACGTTTTTAGATTTACCTTTTCCAGTTGAGAGACTAACCACTCTTGCAATTATTTTTTCTGAAGCATTGTTAGCAAAGGTCACATTACCTTTGTCAACAAGTTTCCAAGTGAGAAAATAGCTTTTATCTCCTATCATGTTCATGTAGCAACTAGTTTCCACATACCAGTGTCTCCCACCATTGTGAGCATACAAAACATTTCACATTGATCTATTTTCTCTTTCTCTTTCCAAACTTTGGGCTTTTGTTCAATTTTCTCATTAATTGGCTCTGAATTATTTTATTTAAGCCTACAGTTAAATGCTATATGCTTAAAATTATGGCATTTAAAACATTTCACTTGATAATTTAGGGGAGAAAAGGAATTATTATATCTAATTCTGCCTCTTCTTTGTTGAATTCTTCTATTGGATTGAGCTTCTTGTAGGAGAAATTAACTCTACTGTTTTCTTCTTTGTGCCCATAATTTGTGCAGGTAAAACAATATATAGGGAAGACATCATTGCACCTGGATGGTTGCCTTCTACGCTGAGCATAATTTTGAGAAAAAAAAATTGCTCCTTTTGTTTTTTCTTATACTTTTTCTTTGACTGAGTAATTGTCTTTTTCGTCAGGATAGATCCTTTTTCTCTTTAAATGAAGGTAATCACCTTTTTACCTTTTAACTCAGATATTTACTTGGACTCAACTTCAAAGCGTATACTTTTCGATCTTTTGAAATGCATTGAGCCTCTAATATCTCATTTTTTTTCCCCTTCACTGAATTTTTGATTGAATTTGACTTGTGTTTTAACATTCTCCAACTCCTTTCCTAACAATACAATCTCTCCTTCCAAGTTCTCACATGCTTGAAATTTTTTATTCAACTATTGGCTCAATGTCTCTTGGATTATCTCTCCTTCTTCTATTGCACAAGTAATTACTCAACAACCGCAAGCTTCTCTTTCATGAGATATTCCTTCTTCTTTTTTTCTTTCTCGGCCTTTATATTTCCTCAAGTGCACTTACCATCTCTTCTTCAAAATATACTTCTCCCTCTTCATAATTATAATTAATAGGGATTCATCATCATTATCCTCATCTTAGGATTGGTTGGGTTCAAATTCTGAAGGGATTTCATCATGAGCATAGAAGCGTATGTTCTTAGCCTTTTATCTTTCTTAAAATTTTCTTTAGGTTCATAATTTTTGTCTTCTTTTCGGGACACTTTGATGGATAATGACCAAATTTTCCATAATTAAAACATTTTAAGGAAAAATTACCTTTGTACTTGTTTGATCCTCACTTGACCCTCCTCACAAAGTTAACTTCTTATTCATCTAATTCACTACATGTGCCAGCATGCTCATCCTTGCACTTCTTTTTTTCTTTGAAGCTTGATTATTTGGCTACAAACTTTCCATTAGAATTCCTCGTCTCATAGGGAGTTAGTATTCCAAAGAGTTGATCTAGCGATTTCTTATATTTGGAATTTCTTCAATGGATTGCACCTTGGGATTGACCCTATAAGGAAGAGACCTTAGCACCTTTTTAATTACCACATCTTCCTCTAGATTCTCATCAAGCCTGCTTATGGTGTTCACAACTTCAAGAACTCTTAAAAAAATCTTTGCAATATTTCATCATCATGCATGTTTAAATATTCAAATTTCATCATAGAACCTTGGAGTTTAGCTTTTTTTACCATATTGTCTCCTTCATATAAATTTCTCATCTTCTCCCATATATCTTTGGAATATGTGTAATCCATTACTTTGAAAAGCTCTATTTCAGGTAGGACAACAATTAGGGCATGAATTTCTTAATTACATGAAAAATCCAAATTTTTATGTTTGGTTATTAGTGTTATAGGTATTCTATATTCTTCTTCCATAACATCCCAAACATCAGCTCTAATTGATTGAATATATGTCTCCGTCCTCACTTTCCAGAGCACATAGTTTGTTCCATTGAACATAGGTGCCATATTGGTAAATCCTCGTTCCTAGTTCACCATGGTCCTTGATATTTCTTCCAGTTGTTAGAATGATCACAATTAACCTTCTCTGATATTAATTGTTTGAAACCAAGACAATATTAAGATGAGGGTGAATAAGAATTGTAACAATTTAACCAATTTAAAATTTTCTTTTACTTAATACACATAATTAAATACTTTACAAATAATTGAAATGACCTTATAAAATATTAATATCAACAATCATAAGGGAACACACGAGAATAAGTAACTTTCAAAATTTTTCTGCTATTCATTCATAGAGAAAGCTACAACTTGCATTACAAATTTTTGGCTTCAACCAATAGGAAACTACACCTTCCTATTTTATCAGATGCAATTGAATGGAGCTACAACCCCAGCTATTCTTCAAAACCCATTGGAAGGAGAAACAAACCCTAATAAGCAATAGAAAACTTGCTTTGACACTCATTATTCCATTTTTCATCAATTTTCATACTAGGACCATGAATTCCTTACCTTCTTTGCTAAGAAAAAATTATCCCTATCACCCCTCAAAAATAACCTACCACAAAATTTGATTACTGTGAAAAACACAACCTCACCATACTAACACCTCGCTACTGTAGAAGCTTTTTCTCAAAATCAACTGGTACATTATGCTTGATGAAGCCTTCTTTTATATATTTTTTGTTGTCATCTTTGGCTTTGAATTTGTGCATGATTTATTTCTTCATTCCTTTCTCCTTCTTCTTCTATCTTATGGACTCTATTTGTTGTTCAAGGATCCATCTCTAAGTTAAAATGACCTTCTCTACCTTTTCTTCCACTCAAACTGAGTTTTTTTACTAATTATGGTAAGTTAAAGGTTTTAGCGGTGTTCTTTATAATTTTAAGTTGATCTATATTGGCTTAACTGCCAAAAATAGCTCTTAACTGAAAATTACACATTTCTTTATTTGAGCACATTTCCTTTCGTACATTTACCTAATTTTCACCATAGGACTAGTATCTTTGACCATGACCTCAGATATTTTGTACTTAGCCCTTTTTTAGCCCTATGCAAGATTTTTTTTTTCTTTTGCTAATGGCTCTGTGCCATTAGTAATACCTCTACATGTGGCAACCAAGAAATAATGCTTACTTGCTTCAAAGAGCCTCCGCATCTCTTTTAAATTACCGTGACCATGGTCAATCCTTATGATATAAGGCCTGGTGCGGGTGATTACCCTGTAGCTCTCGATGATCCAAGGATCTTGTAACTTTTAAATAATTTAATTAAATAAAAGATATAAGGCCTGGTGCGGGTGATTACCCTGTAGCTCTCGATCCTATATCTTTTATTTAATTAAATTATTTAAAAGTTACAAGATCCTTGGATCTAGGGTTGGACCCACATTTTATTGTCACCATGCCCCTACTCCTTCATTGTTGCATGGAACATGTGTTGAGAACCAAGGGCAGAGCTCCCTTTAACCCACTTGGGTCTTGCTGCTAGGTTGACGTGTCCATGGGGACTTCTCAAATCTCTCTATATTGGTTGTCACTCTACCTATGTGGCATGTTCCCTTTGTCTAGTGCCACGGAAAAATTCATTCAACAAACCCACCTGGGAAATTCCTATAGGATGAGTTTTCATGTGGGTCCTCTCAGCACCTTTTTAATTGGTTGTCGCTACTGTCAATAGGTAGACATGTCCCGACACCTACTACCCAACAAAGTCTCTTGTTCACCATTTTAAATCTTTCGGGCTTATTACACTAGGATGACATCACCATGATATCACTGATGCCACATGTTATCCTATGAGTGGTGACACATGTCACATATAAAAAGGCCACTTGTGTGTCTAGAAACGTTGAAACTACCATCCATGTGTTCACCTCTTATTGGTTGATGTTGACATCATCATTTGCTATCGTTTGTGCCAATCATGAGCCACCATATGTCTTCCTAGAGGAGATAAATGATTTTCTCTTAGGCCTTGTTTTGTAATAATCTCCTTTGTAACACCCTCATCCCATATCTACCCAAGTAATAGGCCAGCCAGGGTAAACATGAGATGAGAGACTACTATGATCTGATTCAACCTCTTAGGTGACCCTAAGGAAGTGGACTCAACATACACACATCACATAGACCTTCCACATCAGCAACAAAACTCCCAGGAGTTATCCCAACCATTCAAGTAACTAGCCCTTAGGTCCCACTGGGTTTTTAGATCATTAAACCCTAGGTTATCCCTTGATATGAGCAAGGGTGCATCTGGAAGATTTAAGACGCTCCCATAACATAGGCATGTATGCATCTAGGGACATTTTTCCTCAAACCTGTGCCAACATAACCAGGTTTTGAGCCACTTTTCCAGGCATAGATCCTAGGTTGCTTGCCAAAACTCATGAAAGGTCATAAATGAATTATAACAGTGGAAAAATGACAGATTTTCAAAAACATTGACAAGTTCTAGACTAGACCCCTACTAGCCATGACAGATTTTTCATCAAACATGTCACACATATGTTATGTAAAGGTTCAAACAATAGATCTGAGCATAGGGGTATCATACTTATCTGAGAATATCTAAGAAACATTGTCCCCTTACATCATTAGCTGCATTATTATATATTAGGTCATAGATACATTGTTCATTCATTTACAAATCAAAACATTAGGAGAGCCATACATCATCACTTTCATAACACATTCTTATAAAAAACATAATAACGAAAAAAATATCATGTATACATCAACCATAGAATCCATATATAAACAGTACATTTACTTATAAGGTGTGAAGGAAAGAACCTCTTATTAATGAATGCAAAAACCAACTCAGGATGGGACTACCATGTTCCACCCAACCATATATTAGATGAACCAAATATCTCTTTAACCAATCACCTTCATTCCATATTCCAAGCATGAATGCGGGACTCTAACCAAAAAATCCAACCAAGGCATCCCGAGGCTAAACCATCTCACCCTCATCAATAGAAACTAGGCTTTACCACAATCCATCTTAGATCACTAGGCCATAAAACAAGCATGAATGCCACCAGATTTTTCCACCTACACTATGATGAACTTTCTTGTATCCTAGTCTCTTCAGATTTGCCACATTCCACACAGGATAACTAGGCCCTAAACCTAGACTCCACCCTCTAGTCTTTACTGAATATCACTCCATTCATCGAAATGGATTCCTAGGCATAACTAAGTCGACACACTATCTATATGTATCGCAACCCACAATAATGTTCATAGGTTACCAGGCCATGCATTATTTCATTCATATATCCACCCCAAGAAGCTCCTAATCCATTCGGCAATTCAACTCAACTAGAACAAGAAAACCCCATCGCACCATGGCTATTCGAAAATGGCAAGGCTAGGCTAAAAACACTGTCACACTTGGAAAAAACCATGCCATGAAAACAAAGAACCACATGCAATACCATGCATGCTAAATATATAAAGGAAATTACACATGCAAATCGATACCCGCAAATAATATTCTTGTAGTTACTTGATCTTTCTCTACCTTGCTTGCTCCTTCCTTCCTCCTGATTTATTAACCTTTATTAATCCAATTCCAAAATGCTCCAATAAAAATACAAGTGTCCAAGAGTGAGAGAGAGAGAATAATGAGATAGCTCCAAAACTAAACTAACAAAAGGTACCAAGTGATCCTCAAAAGCCTTTTTATCAATTAGGTCTCTATTTTCTTCATTTTCCATTATTTTCCTTCATTTTCCTCCTCACATGGAACCTGTGACTATCCACCTTCCTTTTCTCCCATTTTCACTTATTTTCATAAATAAATGTTCCAAATAATTCATTTTTCCTTCCCAAATCATTTACCACTGCCTTTTCTAATTTCCTTAGACATAGTAAACTAATGACCACCCTCACTAGGATGTTTTTCCTAACTTTTAGCTTGGATTATGTTTCCCATCAACTATGGTTATTATTTTTCCTTGATTAACTTTTATGACATGGAATTTTCACCAAGTTTGTTATAGTTATTTCATTTTTATGAAAACTGTGAGATTCAAGCATTTAGTCTCTGGCACCACTCTAGAGTACATCGTGGTTTTGAGATGGTTTCCCATGGAATAGCTCTCCGTTGTTGATCTGTGCAATTAATTTTGGAGGAAATCGCATCCGGGACAAAATATCCCATATAATCGACTATCTCTAGTTACCCTCGGAAATATTCTACATGGCCCAACCTTTGCTTCCCGGCACTTAGCCGTTCGCGATATCCTGCTGGACTGACACTCCCCTTATATTGGATTCTCTACTATCCTATAGGGATATACCTCTCAAATTTCCCTCCACGGGGTTAGATGGCGGAGTATTCCTCCTCCTTCTCCCTTTAAATTGGTCCACTACCTTAGTTTTCATGTCCCAACACTTACCTCTGGGGTGAACCTATTGGGGTATTACCATCGAGTGGGCTCCACCTATGGATAATCAAATGTGTTCTTGTTGCTTCCATTTCTACCTGGAACTTCACGGAGAGGATCAACCATAATTTCGATTGATTTTTTCATTTAAGCCAACTTTGGATATGTGCCAAAGGCTTCTCCATTCACCTTTAACGTTTTTATTTGCCTTTAGGGTCATAGATCTTTTACTTGATCTAACTTTTTATACATGAGGTATTTCTGGGACTTCGATATACCATTGGAAATCTCTTTCAGGGCTCTATCAATGCAAGTTGCTTAAACTTGCATTTGAGATGATATGTTTCCCCATAATTTTCTCCAAATCCTATTTTCTTTTTTTCTTCCATTTTGTCATGTTTCTCCCTAAGAGCTTCTTTCACGCTTCTATTTCCTCTTTTCTGCAATGAACACTTACTTTTCATCAGTCTTTTGCAATCAATGATGACATATTTCAGTAGATCCCTCATTTTCTATGCTACTAAAGTGGGTCTCTCTTCATAACAACTAAATATATTACTTTCCTTATCTTCGACACACACACACACACACACAGTTAATGTCTAAATGACCTGTCTCTTTACAATTATGGTAGAAAAATAGCTTACCTTCTTAGTAGCATGGCCTCTCTTCTGATTCTCCCTCACCTTCTTAAGAGTGATGAGCATCTACTTGCTCACTGGAAGAGAGGTCTTCAATATTTTCAGCGTATTTCCTTTGGTATTCCTTCTTATTATTTTTCCTTATGTTCTTCTCATTATCAAAAACCTTCATAGATTCAGATTCACTACTTGAGCAACAAGGTTCTTTGGCCTTCTCCTGAGCGAAATTACAATATTATCCATACAGAAATTGCAATATGTCTATCATTTTCTATGCTATTTCACATCGCCTTACTTTCTCAATGTCTGTCTTAGAAAAAAAATTCATGATGATTTTTTTGGCTTATTCATTCTACTCACTCTTTTCTCCATTCGATAAGGAGCATTGTACATCAACATCCAAAGCCATTAAATAGGATTACATTCTAACATAATAGAGTACGTACTGTAATCCATTTAAAACTATAACTCCATTTGGTGTTAGCCAAACATGATTAAACATTGTTCCCTTTGATCTACCTTTGAGAAGTTAAGTTGTTCCTGAAGGAACTAAGCTCTAATACAAATTGTTGGAAATAATGCTAATACTGAGAGAGGGGTCAATCATTATTATTTCTAATTCAAATTTTTCTGCGAATTTGTATCTAACATTCATACTTGGAAGTCATTTTGTGAGAAACCATTAACCAAACATAATAATATCCAATACAAGCACCTGCATCATGAGAAACAAACACATGAGACATAAAGTTTTAACATGGAAACCCTTCTAGGAGAAAAAACATCAAAGCTTGTTTGTTATTATGATTTAAAAAATATAACCTACTCTATTACATAAAATTTTGTTTGTGAGGCACCAATCATAGGAAGCACCAAATCCCTATCATTGCTTGCTAGCACCCACTAGCAGGAAGCATGAACTCCCTCCTATTGTAGACACCTCAACAACTTACCAGAAGCACCAACTTCACGGATTTGTTGCAAGTGCTAACTTTTATCTCTTTGGGTTTATGAAAGCACCAACTTTCTAGAGGCACCAATCCCCAAGCTTTCTTCAAACACCCACTAATATGGAAGCCCCAACTCCCTGTATGAAGGATCCAACCCACACTCAATAAGGAACCAATGTTCTCTGTAAATGGAAAATGCTCTTCCTAATATAAGCTTTGTTATCCTTAGTAGCCTTTCCTCTACTCATCCCATGATGCATTTTTTCCTCTTCTCACTTTGTAGCAGGACATTGTACCCATATCTCTGCTCTCAACAACATACACTCATCTCTCAAGCTTCATCTTCCGCCAAGGAAATTTTGATCTTTGTCCTCTACATAGGAACTCTTGAACTCTTATTTGCAGCAAAGTCTAACTCATGTTCTTATCAGCATCCCTCACAAAAATATTTCTACTCTGGGCCCTATTCTTCAACATAGGAACACTTCACATCTCCTCAATAGCACACCTACACACAAAGATCTCCACATGGGTCACTCAACAATGTTATGTTTCCCCCAACTGCTCCATTGCAATCGAAGGTTTTGTTTCTCTGCTGCATAGGGAATGATGTTATCTCTAGTTATATCCACACTAGCCAAGAGTGTACTCTCAAAATGGCTCTCCATTTTTTTTTATATCAAATTTCCTGGCCATGGCATTTTCATAAACATAAGAATGGGCACCTATGTGTTTCTACCATAATGAGAATTAATTCTCAGTAATACTATATATGGGAAGTGTTATCTCTCTTCTTTGTACTAATTCTCATCCAGTATAACTGAATTAAATATGTGAATTGGAACCACAATTTTTTTCATGTTAAGAATTAAATCTCAGCCAAACTACAGATTCAAGGATTTATTCCAATGAACTCTTCCTGCACACATATCATGGCTCTCCATTCTATTTTTTTTTCTCATTTAATTCTTCATCACCTGAGGGACATTGAGTGATGGATTTTTTTTTCCTCATCAGGATCCATTAATTTTCTCCTACATGTTGTGGTGGTTTCTCCCTTAAACCGAAGCTATTGGTGATTACATTAACTAAATTTCTCAAGTCATAGTCGTTGACATGTTCAATGCTTGTTAAGCATCCTGTAGATTTCCTCCAAATTGGCACAAGTTCCAAGCTTCGCCTAAGGTGCCAAAATGTCGTTGAGTATAACTTTGTGGCCCTTATTGATTATAGCCCCTCTCATTCTAGTGCTTAGCCTATTTTCAACTATAGGACTTAATGTTGTGACCATCAACTAATATATATGTGCCAAGCCACTCGATGCCCTTCGCAGGTTGAATTCCCTTTGTTATTTTCTCCCCTATCCTTGGTATTTACCTATTGCATATGCCTTCATATGACACTTAGTCCATAGCTCCTAAGTCTCAGGGCTTTCATATTCTTTCTCTTTAAGGTCCTATGGGATCTTCTCGGGAGGCTTGGCTATCCCATGGGGTCTTCCTTGTGCTTTCACTGACCAATCAAAGGCCCCTCTGAGACGAGCGATCTAACCAACGTGTCTTGAAGCTTACTGATGTACGCATTTCCTTTGTGATTCCTTATTAAAATTCTAGGCTCCATATATTTTGGATGATGTGTCCCAATGGGACCACTATTGCACTTGAAAATGAATTAAAACACAACTGGGCAGAGTCAGCTACCACATTTTCCCAACAACTCTTTCCTGGTAAATCCTCTCTGCGAACGTTTCTAATCCTTATGGGGTATCTCTTTTAGGATGATTTCATGCTTATGTCATCAACCCCACATGGTGCCTCCTAACTAGTGACATGTGTCACCCAAATTTGGCCCATTAGACGACCTAAAATTTTTGAATCTTCCTACCGCATGTGCCCCATACAACTATGTCATGTTGACATCTTCCACCATCATATCCTAAGAGGTAATAAAATTCCACCACATTCCTACATTGAGGAGAGAGAAAAGAGTCCTCGAGACCTTTTCTTTTCTAGAAATTTATATTTTTAATAAAAAACCACCAGTTTCAATAACCCAGCCTCAAAATCACTCCATTGTGGTTTGTGGTATTGGGGATTGGTCTCGAAGTGGTTCTCTGTCATTTTTCTACATGATCAACGTTTTGGGAAACCACTTTCCAGGCCTCCAAGCTTAACAATATTGCCATATTAAGGCTTGTCAAAATGTCACCACATGGCCTGACACCTATCTCCCAATGCTTAGATTTTTTCCCCCCTTTGCAATCCTCTAGGATGAGCCTTGTGGGATGATGTGTAGTGTGGGGTCCACCCGAAGCCCTTATTTTTCTCCTATTGGTTGTCTCTCTGTTGAAATTTCCTCTAGATCGACTCTCCTTTGAAAATTTATTTTATATCCTTTGGGGTGCATTCGCTGGGGTAATTGTGTCCGGATGGTGTCATATTTTGGTGTCATCATGCTGTTTTGTTTTACCACTTCTATCAATTCTGTTGGGGTATATATTTCGGGCATCCCGCACTAGGCCAAGCTCTAATGTGGGCTCTCCTTGTAACCTATGGCCAATGGGAAGCCTCTTCATTGCTTCACTGAAAAGAAAAGTTAGCTCAATCCTCATTTTTGGTTCCTCCACTAATGTTTCCTTAACTTATTTCAGAAAAAAAACCAAACTTACATGTTCCAGGGGCTCCTCCAATAACTTTTAGCTCTGCCACTTTAACTTTGTGGCACCTCAACTTTGATTGGAAATAATTCCTTATCCACGAGTTGGTTTATATACATCCACACACCATTGGAAATATTTTTCTAAGCACTATGCAGTTGCACCATCTCCAAGAGTATCAGAGATTATCTCTTGATGAAAAATCTCCTCCAAATTATGGGGCTCCCAACCATCATCATCATCATATTATGGATTCTCCAGTTAGGCTGCTATTATGATGATTCTCTATAAGCAACTGCAAAAACCATGGGACTCTTCCTAATATTATGCCAACATCTCCTCCCACTACCCTCAATGATAATATGGTTTACATTAATGCGAACACACTTCCCAATTGTGAGATAATATCAACTATCCAACATATCTCTCCCATGGTTGTTTGACATCAATTCCAACACACTCACTCCCACTCGCCATCCGGGAAATGCCAGCTATCCAAAATTATAGCCATCATTGTGTGAATTTTTAAATTATCTTCTACAATTACCTAATTGGTTACCTGTTCCTTTGGCTTTCATGAACTAAATAATTTTTTCATTTAAATAATATTTTCATGTGACATGTGAGGAGAGAGTTCATGTTTTTGTTACAATAGACTAATGTGAGAATAATTTTACCTTTGATTCATAGTTAACTAATTATATCTATACTTTCATATTTTTTATGGGTACCTCATCCATTTAGGTTCCCCTAGTTAACAATTTAATGTACAACCATTTAAGAAATTAAATTACTCGTCAATTCCCCACAAAAATTACCAACCACAATAATAAATGGATAATGTTTGAAGCCACTAGTGACAAAATAAATTGTAAATACTATCATGGTAGGGAATGGAGAGGATCAAACGGAACCATCAACCCTTCATCCTTATTGCACTAATTATTAGAGAGGAATTAGAAATTTTTTTACGAGTTAGAGCTAGAAAAATGAAGCAAGGGTTATTTTCTTTTTTTTTAAGAAGCTAAATGAGGTAGATGAAATTTTCTAAAAAGTACCCTTATTATACCATTACCCATTTCCTATATACCCAAAAAAGGAGAAAAATAAAACAAAAGAAATGGAAACATAGATATCATTAAGTGTATCAATTAAGATGGGATAGAGGTCTTGCAAAACTAATGTAGTTAGGTAATATTTTATAATGATATAGCCCATTAGTATAGTAAAATAAAACTATGTTGTTTTATTATAGGGGGTGACGTAGGTAAACAGTTGTTAATGCAAGAAATATTACGAAACAATAATTCCTTCAACTATGACTCATGGGATAGTCACATTGGTATATGAAATTGATTTTTTAGTTTTTTAGTTATATATATATATATATATATATATATATGGGACATCATAGCAACCAAAATTGATAATATCTACATTTACAACCCTTTTTCCTTCGCAAATCCAAGTTTTATATATTAATAAGAAAATGTCCCATGGGGACATCTTTGATATAATGGATGAGGAGGGAACTCAATCTCCAATCAATGTAACTTCCGTTAACATGGATCCTTAATAAATAACAAAGAGTTAGAAGATGCAAGGTGACAATAAATATGGTGGATCTTGTTACTAGAATGAAGGATAGGGCTAGGAGAAAAAAAGATTAACAAACCCTTATTTCCACCAATGGAGACAATAAAGATATAAAGTAATATAAGCAACAAAGAGAAGGTCTTGTTGGTGGGTGTAACTAAAAACTAGAGGATAACGTGGAAAGGAAGAAGTAGAGGATGAAAAAGTAGAGGATGCTCCTAAAGACCCATTGTATATGTTTGAGTAAAATGTCGATATTCCATCCTAGATGGACAATCCACCAAGGATCTCATTTATTCTATTGGAAAATGAAATGGTGACCCTTGAAATGACTACATAGCTTGAACATGATTGAGAACATTGGTTTCATCAATATAGGATTTCTAAAATAAATTTGATATCATATTTTACATCACATAAAATTTAAACGAGTGTATAAATAATGTAAATATATAGTGTGTCACAAATATGGAACAAGAATATAATGAAGTAGATATATAGCCAAGTGCATTAGTTTTAAACAAGTAGCCCTTATATTACATGAAACCTATAATTCCATTTCCTTTCCAAGCATCAATACCTTCTGACATTAGAAAAATATAAAATAATATATTGGTAAGATAAAACTTCACTTCTAGGAATGAGATCAATCATCATATCCTTCAAAAAAAAAATAGTTGGCACAATTTTGGACAAAGAAAAACCAATTAGAGGTACAAATAGATAATTCACTAGAGGAAATAAACACTCTATAAAAAAATAAAAAGTAATAGAGGATGAAATTGAGGCCAATTGAAGGCTATTGAAGTGTTAGTTAAGGATAAAAATGAAATTAAAGGATGAGGACATTAGTTATTTAGAAATTAAGGCCTCATTAGTAGATATAGAAAATAAGATGTAGCAAAGACATGGTGTAGATACAAAAAGGAAGAAAAAAAATCTGAAGTAGACTTGGGATATAAAGAAGTCATACCACAAAGAAAATACATCCCTATCCCCACAAAATATCAAACTAACCACCATATATGGTGAGGTGATAAGAGAAAAGATACAAGCTATGAATATTCAATTCAAAGATATCATGAATGTAACTCAAAATTTGAAGAAAATTGTGAAGCAAATGGGACAACCTGTTAGACTCCTATATTTTACAGTATCACCAGATGACTATTTATTTCTTATATTTTGCTGAAAATAATATTCCTTAAACTATCATTTATTTTTAGAAATCTCACTTCCTTCATTATTTTTCATCTAAACTCTCCATTACCTTTCATTTTACCCTTTTCTAACACCCCTAAAATCCCATTTTTAACCCTTTTCCCCCTTTTTAAACCCTATTCCCCTCATTAAAAACCCTTCCCCTTTTCTCATTCCCCTTTCCTTTTCGTTTCAAAACAATGTAAAAACCCATTTTTACATTGTTTTTAAATAAATTTAGTCTATTGGGCCCCTTTAAATAAACTGTTTTTAGTTAACCCAACCCCTATTATGTTAAAACCCAACTCATATTTATAAATTAAAGCCTCTGCTTTAACCTTTCCCCCCCGCCTTATACTTTTTCCCCACTCTTTTGAATCTCGACCCAACCATCCAAACTAACCCGGGGTCAATCCACGCCCGACCACCATCAGATCTCCGCCACCCAATCTGATGACCCTCGCGCCTTATCGCATCCCTAAATTCTTGTTGGTTAAAACCTTTGAGGGGTTGCAAAATGGTTGTTTTTGCAACTCTACCATCCTCCACACATCGTCCTCATGCCTCATCGTATGCCCTTTGACTAAACCACTTAACCACTCTTTCACCACGTGATAAATTGTAAACCACCTCTCCATTTACAGCCCAGTCCCACCTCTTACCATCCATCCCAAACTTCAACATCCATATGACCTCCCTCATCTGATCCAATGGCCCACATGCTTCTTCACACTCCCCTCCTATCTGCCTCCTGCAAATAATTACAATCTATGGATTCAAATTCTTTTCCCACAATAGAGGATTAGGAGAAAAAGAATAGAAAAAATCAAGAAAGGGGCATTCAGGATAAAGTCAAAATGGGATAGAAATGCAGATAAAGAACAGAGTAAAAAGTACAACTAGATAATAAGGAAAATTGTAAAGGGCGGGAAATACAATAAGGTTAAAAATAAATTTATAGTAACAATAAAGGGAGATAAATATATATTAAAGATAAAGGACAAGTCAGAGAACAAATCAACTAGGAAGACAAAAGCCATATATCAAAGATCAATCAATATTTATTTCTTCTCAATCACATTTGCCACCTACAACCTAATTTTGGTTTAATGAAGGTTTCTACAATTAATATTACAGTCAAAGATATTTAGCATGAATTTAGAAGTTATTGTAAAATTTAATTCTACAGGCATTTTGTCAAAGATATTTTAAAGTTAGTTCAGGAGTTAATTTTAGAGTTATTATTACAATAACTCTATCAAAGATATTTTTTGACTTGGGCCTTGCATGGTCTCAATTGTCAAAACTTCATTTACTCTATAGTAAATGCAAATCTGCCACCCTAGGTTAGGGCAACCTCCTCAGTTGGAGTTAAATACTACATGCATTATTCATTATCATTATTGGTTTTTGGTTTGGATTTTGCTTAGACTCTCAGTTGCAGAGATTATTGTATTGGAGCACTGTAACTGTTTTTGAGCTGCACATCAGTAATACAAGCACTTTCACAGGATCCTTGAGCTATGTTAATGGTGATGTTATTCCTCGTTTGTTAATTTCTCTGCTTTGTTTTTTTCATATTGTACATCAATCTCCCTAATAGCAGAAACATAAATTTTAGATTAAGATATGCTACATGAGCACCTAAATTCTGTCCGTTACTGTATCTTAATATTTTCCTTTGCAAATTTTAACTAAAGAATTATTAACTACTCTTTACCTCCACTGAACTGTTGTCTTGAATGTTTTTCCTCTAAAAACCTGAATGCAAAATTCTAATACTGTCTCCTCTGCGTTTATGTTGAAGTATAGTTAAATAATTCAGAGGTTGTCTGCTCTTTAGTCTTACTAAACTCACAATCATCTCATATTCATCTTGCCACAAAGATCCATTTGATATATTTAGCTTGCCCTGTGAAAACCCTTGAAAATTTTATGTACAATTTAACCCTTTTATGACTCCATAGCCCAATGGATTAAAGCTTCCCACATTTTATCTATCCAACCAAATAAGCAATCAAACAAAACAACCCCAATCTTCATAACTAGATTAAAAATCAGAAAATATAATCATAAAGCTAAATCAGTTAATCATAAATATAGAGAGATCCCTCTTTGAGGCCAGAGAGGCTAGGTCATGGACTCCAAATTTGTTTGATGTGGTTCCCTACTACTTTTTCTTTCCAATCTTACAAATTACAGTGAGCTAACATAATGGCGACCATACTAGGGAACTGAGTTATTGAAAAAGCTTAATATTTCCTCAGAACTCAGAAACCCCACTCAAAATTAGATGATTCAAGTGTTATCCAAGACTGGTATCTAGTTGCTAATGGTGGACAACAGCTAGCCTCAAGTAATTTTAAATCATCCTCCTAGAGACTCCACAGTTTTCAGTAGGCCTAAAGACTCCACTAGTAGAAGAATCCATATTGGTTGTGCAGATGCAGTGACCCTTTTCTCTGATTGATTGACAAAATGAATTTAAAGATACAACGCAAGTATGCTCCAATGAATAGAGATCACATTCCTAGATTCCCACACAAAATGCCTCAGGTAAATTGCCTCAGGTAAATTGGGACAGAAATCTCCCTATTTTTCATGATAAGAAAGAAGATAGTGCTTTGTTACATCTCATTAAATTTCATATACACTCATGGAGATTGAAGGTTGAATGGCATGAGGATTGCCTCAAGAAGATGTTCATGCTAACATTAGAAGGGAAAGCAAGGGAATGGTATGAAGGTTTGAACCTTGGTAGTTTGTTTTCCTTAAAAGATTTCCACAAGGTGTTTTATGAGAATTATAAAGAAAATTCTCCATCTTTATCATTAGCTAAAAATTGTTGTGATCAGTCTTAATATCTCATACAATATATTGTAAATATTGATGAAGATTTGAGAAATTGGCATCCTAAGGATATATTAGAGGAAATTCATGAATTTCATGCTCAAGATAACGATCATGACAACCAAAAGAAGTTGATTGAGAATGAAATCAATCAAGAAAGGGATCCACAAGATCTCTCTGAAGGGAAAAATGATGATTCATCTACTCTTTTGCGTGAGGCTCAAGAAGACATTCAGCCTTATGATCATTCACAAGAGAAAGAGAAAAATTGTGGTTCTATCCAAAGAAAATAGAGAATGCCTCCTCCTTTAAAGAAGAAATCAATCAGATTCTAAGAATGTAGCCAACCTCTAAACTTTTATGTAAAGAAATTATTTCTATTTGTTCTACTGCTGACTTATGTACTGAAGCATTTTCTCATGAAAAAACTATAGACCAAGTTGATGCTAATGCTTTACTATCTTCTCAAGAAAACCTATTACTAGAGAATGCTCTTAATGATCACCTTCAAACATAATTCATCCCACTCAATCAAGGCATATCAGGTTTTCTTAAGGACAACATAGTAGTATATTATAAGGCTACCAAGTTAGATGATCATGAAGAAAGGGTACAGTTTCTTTCTCAAAATAATCTCAAGCAAACATAGTGGATCAAGGAATAATCCTATATGAAGCCGATTATTTAAATCCTTAGGGTCAGGTATTGTTCCAATATCCTTTTGTTTCTTTCTTAGAAACATTTAAAGAAGGAGTATGATATGCTAGGAATGGTTTGTTGCAAATTTAAAAGAAAATATTGAGCATTGTTGTTCAAAAGCAGGTAATATGGGAGTCGCCTTTTTATTTCTTCAACATATTCAAGAGGTTGAATAAGAATCAATCATGTAGTCATTTACTTGACTGGTTGCATTGGAGAAGGGAGTTCACTTAGTGAATATATACCTCCAAGTTAGATTAGGGTAGGTAGGTATGCAAAAGAGCTCTTAAATACTTGAGCATTTTTTCAAAGTTTTCAATTTCAGGTTGTTTATTCAGGCTCAAGGTCAAGTGTGTTTTTAGACCTCAGTTTTGCAGTAAGTATTGATTTCAGTTTTTGAAGGTCACAACCATAAAAGTTGCAGCAGATCATAATTACAAAGTGAAAATCAGCCAAATAAATCAGGCTACTAGTCTACAAATGTTCTTGACACCTCCTAAAGGAGTTTCCCTCCCTAGCTGGAGCCATTGTTAGACTCTTGTTTTTAACAGTATCACCAGATGACTGTTTATTTCCTATATATTTTTTTTAAATAATATTCCCTGAACTATCATCAATTTTCAGAAATCTTACTGCCTTCATTATTTTTCATCTAAACTCTCCATTACCTTTCATTTTACCCTTTTCTAACACCCCCATACTCTGAAATCAAATTTTTAACCCTTTTCCCCCTTATTAAACCCTATTCCCCTTATTAAAAACCCTTCCCTTTTTCTCATTCCCCTTTCCTTTTCATTTAAAAAACAATGTAAAAACCCATTTTTACATTGCTTTTAAATAAATTTAGTCTATCAGGCCCCTTTAACTAAACCCTGTTTAGTTAACATAACCCCTGTTATATTAAAACCCAACTCATCTTTATAAATTAAAGCCTTCGCTTTAACATTTTCCCCTCACCTTATAATTTTTCCATGCTCATTTGAATCCTGACCCCACCATCCAAACTCTGTGGTCAATCCACACCCGCCCACTGTCAGATCTCCACCACCTGATGTGACGACCCTCGCGCCTTATCATATCCCAAAATTCCTGCTGGTTAAAACCTTTGATGGGTTTTGAAATGGGCAGTTTTGCAACCCTCCTCTTCGCCACACGTCGTCCCCATGCCTCATCACATGCCCTCTCACTAAACCACTTAAGTAATCTTGCACCACGTGATAAATCGTAAACCACCTCTCCATTTACTGCTCAATCCCACCTCTTACCATCCATCCAACACTCTGATAGTCATCTGACCTCCCTCATCCGATCCGATGCCCGCATGCTTCTTCACATTCCCCGCCTATCTGCCTCCTGCAAAGACTTACAGGGTATGGATTCAATTTTTTTTCCCACAACAAAGGATTAGGAGCAAAAGAATAGAGAAAAGCAGGAAAGGGGTAGTCAAGATAAATTCAAAAAGGGATAAAAACACAGTTAAATAACATAGTAAAAAGTACAAGCAGATAAGAAGGCAGTGAAAGGTAAAGGGAAGGTAATACAGTAAGGTAAAAAATAAATTTACAGTAAAAAAAGGCATATGTTACACCATTTTTTGGTCATCTAACCTGTTACTATTAGATGGACCTAAGTACACCATGTAAGACCAATTTTACTCTAAGTAAAATTGCTTTCACTATGAAAATAACTTAGTAAAACACCTTTATTAAGTTATTTATGGTCTA
This sequence comes from Pinus albicaulis, assembly GCA_034641835.2. Classification (NCBI taxonomy): domain Eukaryota; kingdom Viridiplantae; phylum Streptophyta; class Pinopsida; order Pinales; family Pinaceae; genus Pinus; species Pinus albicaulis. The sequence continues at coordinate 1,256,180,590 of CM076570.1, forward strand.
AATAAGAAACCCCATGAGGAAATATTAAATAAATCTACATTTTTTTTATTTTCCTCAAGGAATAATTGGTTAAAAAACAATTTAATTAATATTCCTGGTTATATTTAACCCAAAACAAAAAAATTAATTAGATAAACCATTATTTATCTTATTATTTTCTAGGAATAATTATTTTAACCATATTTAAATAATAGTCCTTGTTAAATATGACTAAATCATTTATAAATAATTAAATAAATCATTGTTTATTTGATTATTACTCAACCACATCCTTAAAATAATAAATAAATAATTTATTTATTTTTTATTTACAAATAAAGGGATTTGATCCAAGTCAAATTCTTTTTCCCTGCAGCAAATATAATAAAATATTCCATAAAAGTTGGACCTTGATTTTCTTAATAATATTTTAACTATGCACCAATATCTAAACTAACTCAATATTTTGTTATAAATAGAAGGGTTTTTCCATTAATTCACTACCTTTTGTTGCCTAAATATCACTTTGGATCTATACTTTTTGTCTGACTTTGATCCACCATCATTGTCATATTTTGCTACCATTTTCTTGTGAGCTTCCTTTGAGTTCCACTTTTTGTCTGAATTTTCTACACCATCAAGAGAGAGGGATTTTAGATCTGAAGTGCTGAGGACTTACAAGAACCCATCCCTTTGAGGAGAACTGGTAACATCCTTCTATGTTTTCCTCCCAGGTGCCATTAATACAAAATTCATTCAACATATTCTTGTCTTTTCTATTCGATGCATCGAGTAAATCTTGTTTTTATTTACTGCTTAATGTCTTTTAATGCATACCTCTAGCTTTTTACAACATTTATCTTGATCAACTGATTGTAGATCTAAGGATATTGGTAGCCATATTTTCTGTTATGGATTTTTGTTATGCACAACAAAAGTGGTATTTTTCATACACTTGCAATTAATATTCATACTAACAACTGGCGACTCCACACAGATTTAAGATTACGACAGCTGTTTTTTTTCAGATCCCTGCATATCCAGCTACTTTAAATAATAGGATTTCTCTTCAACCTCTTGTTTTTCTTTTCTTGATGTTGTTTTTAACCTATAAAACCCTAAAACATTAAAAATTCTAACTTCCATGTGTTTTCGAACCTATTGTGTAGGTGACAGACATCAACCGCAGCTGAGACGACACATTCTGTTGAAACTTAATCTTGAGAGTGCCGAAAGTGCATGTCACACATTTTGGCCCTAAACCTGCAACCTAGAGCTTCAGGACGCGGAAATCTGCCCAAAATCTACAACCTCAACAAGAAATAGGTCAGAAACTACGACCTCATTTTTTTGTGGGAGTTTTTTAAAAAGTTTTATGGGTTGGTCTAAGCCGTTGTTCAGGGTTGTCTGACCTCTATCTCCATCCATTTTGGACCTGTAATTTTTCTATTTTACTCAACTAAGTGGGAACCTAGCCCCCTTGGGCTTCAGTACCCTCCACCTTTGGTGGAAGCGTTTTAGATGCTGCAGGTTGTTTGAAATTTCAGTGTGTTTAGTCATTTTTCAGATCTGATACCTTACCTTTAGATCCACTTCAGATTGGATATTTATCCATCCATAACACCTCATTTATTTTTTTTTGGTTTTTCCTCTCGGGTGCCCTTCGCTTCCCTCCAAGATATAGCCTTTCGCCACCTCATTTAAAATGATCTATCTCTGATTTTTTGTTGTTTTTCTACACCAATTTCTAGCATATCTGACCTTTAGATCCCTATCCTTCTCGACCTTATAGCTATTGGCTATTTTAGTGTGTTTTGACTAGATTTTTTTTCCACCTATAGACTAGTTGCTGAGAAGCCCGCCTCCTTGGGTTAAGATTATTACATAATTAGTTGTTTATTTTCTGTTATTTTAGTTTCATATACTATTATCTGCAGGTTTATTTACAGCTATACAACACATTTTTTATTTTTATCTACAAACGTCTGGGTTTAAAAATTAAAATTTACACACTTTACACACACACCCTAAGTGAAGAAGAGCTTGGTTAACACCGCTAAGAAAAGACTTTAAAACATTGAAATCAATTGATCCTGAACCTCTCTGCCCTTGTTTCAACATTGTAATCAATTGATCCTGCAACCCCTTGCCCTTGTTGGTCTCTCTTCCCTTTGTGTCGTATTTGTGTCGCCATCACTACGCCACCAAGGCGTTTATCCTGGAGACTTCTTGGCCTTCATCCTCAATTTCCGGTAGGAAGACTTACTTCGTAGGATTCGAGTTAGTCCTCCATCGAGTCTGCACTCCAACTCTTCTTCTGGTTCATTGGGTTCTCCTTCTCGTTCTACCCTCGGTTCTCCCCCTGTCACCTTCACTATGTCTGGTTCAAGACCTAACTTTGGTGGTAACCCCAGCCCTAATACTGGGAATACTACTAGTGGGACCACAACAAGAACTACCTCGGCTGCTCCCTTGCTCCCCTATATGGCAGGCCTTAGCCTTCCCGATTTTTACCAGTTGATAAATGACCCTATACACCATAATGTTGGTTAGCCTGCAATGCCAACCAAGCTCCCTTCCAACATCCCCAAGTTTGAAGGTCTTGCTGGTGAAGATCCTACAAATCATGTTTGATCTTTCCACATATGGTGTTCATCTAACTCCATTACTGATGACTTTGTCCATATTTAGTTGTTCCAACATACACATACTGGTGAAGCTTCTAAGTGGTGTGTCGATCAGGCCCCATCCTCTCATACTACCTTTGCGACTCTTGCCTGGAATTTTCTGTCTCACTTCCAGCTTCCCCTTCATTATGACACTGGTACCGAACTTTTGATTTCTTTCCATCAATTATCTGCGACCCGCGTATCCAATCATGTCTAGGAATGGTGGAGAACAAAGAGCCTATGTCGAGCCCCTACCTTTGAAGACCATGTCTACATGGACTAGTTCCTTAGATATCTCTTACCTGCTATTGGCAAGGATGTCGCATCGTATTTTCCTCAAACCGTAGAAGCCACTCTCAATATGACCTGATCTAAGCTCAGTTGAGTTATTTTTATACCGTCCTACCTGATCTTCCCAGACCTGGTGGTGCCAATGCATCGAGGGCATCTCATGCTGCCGATAGTATCGTTGGAGCTCTCTCTCATCCATACATTCAACCTCCTATGGGCTATGGTTTTCCTTAAGATATGACCTGATATACGCTCAGTCGAGTTATGTTTATACCATTCTACCTGATCTTCCCATACCTAGTGGTGCCAATGCATCGAGGGCATCTCATGCTGCCGACAATATCGTTGGAGCTCTCTCTCATCCATACAATCAACCTCCTATGGGCTATGGTTTTCCTTAAAATATGACCTGAGCTACGCTCAGTGGAGTTATGTTTATATCGTTATACCTGATCTTCCCAGACCTGGTGGTGCCAATGCATTGAGGGCATATCATGCTGCCGACAGTATCGTTGGAGCTCTCTCTCATCCATACGCTCAACCTCCTATGGGCTATGGTTTTCCTTAAGGAGGGACTAGCACCTCCAACACCTTTCCCCCTCGATGTAGCATGTATCCAGGATACGACATGCCTCCTCCTTTTCCCAACCTCCTATTTACCACAGTGTTACCCAACCTCATTATTATTTTTATCCACAGCCTGGTGCTCCACCTCCTCCAGAATTAGCACCTTTACCTCCCTTTCCTTCTAAACCCTCATAACAGCAGCCACCGCCCCCTCAAGGGTAGGTGTATGCATAGCAGGGCGCGACTAATCCTCCTCCTTCCAAAAATAAGAGCAAAGGCACTCAAAATAAATTTTCCCTCAGTAATCCTGGACCTAATCAAGGTAATACCCCTAACACTGCTAACCAACAATAAGGCACTCAACCCAAGCAAGACAGGCCTGTTCGCATGAATAAGCCTTGTTCATGTTGTGGTGTTTTTTTCCATTACACACATGATTGTCCTCTTATACCATAGATGCGGTAGATGTGGGATTCTCAAGCAATATTTTGAGGATAGTAAGCCTCCCCTTCCATCCCTCCTATTCCTACGCCTAGTTAACCAACTGTGTTTACTAATACTTTCCATCAGCAAGGATTTGTGGCTACCCAACCACCTGAAGGTCAGACGGCCACTCAACGTCCTCCAAATGGTACCTCCAATTACCATATCCTCATGATGAACTCTGACCAACTTGTTATCCTTGACCTCAACCTTCATACTCGGTCCCGTCAGTACAACAAGCCTCCCGCTACGTCTATCCCCAAGCCACCTTCTTTAGGTCCTATAGAGCCTCTTTCGGCACCTAATGGTCCTTTGCAGATCCCTCAGCCTAAGGAAGAGGTTCATACCAAGATCCCTAATGGACCACTATGCCGAAATGTTTCTTCTGGTAAAGCTTCCAATTTGTATAGTATAGTAGATGATTTGGCATAATATCCTATTGCCATTTGAATGTTGGAACTCCTCCAGTCATTCCCTTCACAACGAAAAGCTTTAATATCTTCCATGGGTGCTGCAGATCCTTTAGATGATTGCTTGATCATCTTTGATGCTAACTGGTTAGAAAATCCTCCTCTTCCTGCTTTTGTCACCTTCCAAATCCCAGTCAAAATCCAGAATGCCAATGTTTCCCAGTGTATCATTGATGAGGGGGTATCCACCTATGTGATGTTAGATTTGGCTTGGAAGAAACTCGGATCACCGGATTTTTCTCCTTCCACGATCACTCTTCAGGCATGGGATGGCCATGCCTCCCAGCCCATTGGCTTGTTCCACAATTTTTCTATTACTCTTGCGGGAAAGACTGTTTGTGTTGATGTAGAAGTCATTGATGTCCCCTTAGATTACAATATTCTATTGGGTCATAGCTACACCTATGCGATGTTTGTTGTCCCATATGTGGTACAACGCAAGATTTCCTTCCCTCATAATGGAAATATAGTCACCATTGACCAGTTGACATATTACGAACCGAAGTCTTAGACCTCCCTTGAGTCCATCATCTCTTCGGTGGCCAACAAGAAAATTGTCGATCCTTTGACCACTGTCTCACCTAGAGTCTACAAAGACTCCTCTTTGCTTGGTACATTCCATATTCTTCCTCCTCCTCTCTCTAATCCTAGCTCATTAAATGTTTGCATGATGCAATCGTCTCAGGCTGCCCTCAAGTGGCCCACTTCAGCTAGTCAGCAACCTTCTCGCCCTCTGCAACCTCCTCCTAGCCCTTCGATTAAGCATTCTGGACCTCCTCCTCCTGGCCCTTCACCTACAACTGGTATTAATGAGCCTCTCTATCCTCCTAGAATGGTTCCTCTAGGCCTTAACCATCTTGGAGTTGTCCCGCCTAGCCACTACCCCTCCGCTGAGATATTGTTCCTAGCCCCCCTCCCAGAGTCTACACGGTAACTGTTATGGATACCCTCTCTCTTCCTAACCTGACCCTCGGGATTCCCATATACTACCTTGATCCCCCAGCTACTACCCCACCTAGTCAACTTAGTCAACCCAAACCTTATATTTCTTTACCCCTGGTTCAACTGGTCCCTATGTCTTCTCCCACTGTTACAGTGCCTCGGCCACCTCAACAGGAACCATCTCCTGTTGCGACCACTTCAGGTAATAAGGGAAAAGCTCGCAAGAGGGCCTCAAAGGAAAAGGTTGCCTCGACTGAACCTACTCCTCCTCTACCTCCAAAGCCTTGCACTTTGTGTGATGTCGTCAGTCATGCCACCCATACCTGTCCTGAGTTGCCTCATATCAAGCCTATCGTTAATGTTCTGTTCCCTGAGTCTATGATCCCTGAAGCCTCTATCCTTGACTGTATCCAATAACCCTAAGAATATTCACACCAACCAACGTTGTTCTTTTTGTGATCTCCATGGCCACTACTCTCACCATTTTCCCCACCTTAAGCATTACCATGCCTCTTTAGAGGTAGTTCAGGAGTACGAGGTTGAACAGAACCAATCTGCCTCTCCCGTACTTGTGCAATATGCTACGGGCTAGCTTCAGGATTTACCCTCTCCCATTGACATCCCCCCTCCTGATGTCGAGATGACGGAGCCTGTAGCCACTGTCCTCTACCTGTTATCATCCATGAGACCCTCAGTGGAATCTCCCTTGGAATCTTCCCCTACTGTTTCACTCGACCTCCCTTCAGCAATCACCCTAGGCTCAACATCAGTGGATCCCTTATCTGCTTGTTCTTCCATCATCCCCTATAAAGATGCGCATGTGAACCTCTCTTCTCATGATGATGAGTCAGGTAGCTTCACCACGTCACGTGGTCTCCCTTCCTCCCATCACTCCATCTTCTATTGTGATGATGACATCATGGAATCCTTGTCCACCCTTGACTTCATCTTTCCCGCCCATAAGTGGAATGGCACCATCCATGTCTATGGTGACTTTCGTGGCCTGAGCACAAGCTACACCTCTAGTATCTCCCACACACCACCTACCCATCAGCGTGTGAGTAGTAGACATCTCACCCAGATCACTCCCTCTCGCAGTGTTTGTTCGATCTCTACTTTGCACTCAGGTTTCCAGCATTGCTCATCTTCCTGCCATTTATTGTCTTGTGGCACTTTTCAAATGGACCTCCCCTTCACACACTATATTGGTTGTGTTCATGGTGCAAGTCGCTACTCCCAAAATCTATCTTCAATAGGTTGGGCCATCTTTACCTCCTTGCATTCACTGGTTCTCTCGAACAGTGTATGCATTCGTACTGCTACCAATAAACAAGCCGAATATGATGTAGTGCGAGGTTTATTATCTGATGCCCTTTCCCATCACATCCCCTACTTTCATGTTCATTTATATTCCCTGCTTCTTGTCATGCAATTGAATGGTGTCTATCGTGTGCATAATCCTATCCTGTTTAGAATATATTTACGAGTGAAGCTTTTGATGCGTGAATTTGAAATCATTACATTCAGTCATGTCCCTAGAGCACAAAATCACTATGTAGATAGCATTACAAACAATATTATATATTGGCATTTAGCACACGCATTTAACACAAGACAGTAATATAACACAAACCATCAAAACGATGCATATCAATAATATGTGTCGTATAAAATGTTTTAGAGACCATCAACTCTGATACATATGACATGCCCATAGAATGTTACAAAACTCAAAAATGGGGGCACCACCTACCCCTACACACTAATCACTATTTGGAGGATCTCGAGCCAATGGTTATTCTCCCGCAGCTTGTAGATCATGCATCCCTTGTCTGGCCATCGCCATGCGCCACATGACCCCTCGCCACTCTAAGGGTAGACTAATACATGGCTCTATGTAATGGCCGTCCAAGTCTTGCCAGCTGTGCTCTGAAACACTGGTTAGAAGCCTCTCACATATACGACAGATGTCATCTAGGAGGGCTGCTGCATCCTCATTTTGTGGTGCTCTCGATCCACTAGGTCCTACAGCTCTTAATATTGCAGGTCATCCCATATACTCGGCCAGTTTTACCGGTGATGTATCTGCATACCAAAAGTGAAATAATTAGTACCATATAAATTATTCTGAAACTTTACAATGCACATAAAAGGCTAGCAATTTTTTAGTTACCATTGGGCCCCCATACTCGACCAGGCGACAGTGGCAACTCTGGGTCCCCATGATAACTCATCCCACTATAGGGATAATAGTTTATATACAGTGGCATTTGATACCAATGTGCATATAATTTGGGTTGAAACACCTGTCTGATTGCCCCACCTCCTCCTCTGCACAGTATTCACCCCCACTAGTGCATCTGAGGCTCTCTCGGGCCCCCATCTTGGAGCTAAATGCGAGGTTGAAGCGTTAGGATTTTCTCAAAGAAGAGTGAGCACAAAACTATACCATATGTGCAGTCATCGTTCACTTGTTTCTTGCATAGCCACAACTATCGTTTCAATGATGATAACATCATTTGGGCCCACCTATAGTAGGTCCCACTCAACACACTCTCCATAAGCATCATCTACCCTCCAGTGATGTGGTGGAGTGCCTAGTTTCTGAGGATCCGCACCACCGCTGTGGCCAGAACACGGGTCTCTAACCTCTCTAGATCCCTGATGGGTATCCATGTCCCTTTGATTTTAAGACCTCGTCGACAATAGAACTCTATAAACTACATAATGTTCCACCCTCTTGGTAACACTAGCTGAGTATCCCAACCATCCCAAGTGGTGGAAGACTAGTCAGGAAATATATATCCTAGACCGTCAACTCGATCCAGTGACCCTACACTATAAAAAAATCATGGTCTAGATACCAATAGCTGATAATCTGGGCCAATAAGGGCTCTCCAGCTCTCATTAGAGGGTTCTCCACAAACTTCAGAACCCTAAACCTACCCAATGCACTGTGGAAACCTTGATCCTCCCAGATCTTCGACCGTAACGTGTCCAAGTATCTCTCTCTCTCTATTTGATCCGTAATTCTGCCATATCTACACAAAACCATCATATTTGTCAGTGTAAATATAGGAAATACTGCATATCAACATAGAAACCCAGTTCTCAGCCAAAAAACATCATAGAAAAACCCCTCCCTGTCAGGTCGCACTTTTCAGGCCCAAACCTAAGATAGGTCGCAAGTTTTTGCCCAAAACCTGCTACCCAGGTCATAGTTTTTGCCTCAAAAAGTGAAACCTGGCCATGAAGAGGAGCAAGGGTCTATTCCTCAACTCCGAGGACCTAAACTAAACTTTCAATCCACTGAAATGAAAGAGTAGGGTTAGGCCTCTTACTTGCAACTGATGGATCTCGCTTCCAATGGTCAGTTTGTCCTCTACGATCGCCGAAAAATTTCGGGCCTTCTCTCCTCTCTACATTCACCAAAAATCCACATGAAAATGAGTGAATTTGGATGGAAAACACCTTATTAAAAGAAAAACCCCTGATTTTTCTTTCACCTACTGTGGCCAAACCATAGCTCAGTTTGACAAAACATTTGTACCGTTGGAAATCTCTCATTGAGCCCTCAAATGGGTATCTATTAGTTTTTTGTGATTTGATACTTCACCAAGAAACATTTTTTCCATGAAGCGTCACTTCACCACTTCTGAAAATCGAATTTATTCACTTGCAACACTTGTACTTTGGGCACCTTTTTGCCTCCATACTTGTCCATGCTTGTGTTGATTTTTTTCATGAGTAAACATTATGTACTCATGTTTTTATGGTCACCATTGGACCTTTATTGTGTGGTAGTATCATCGAGTCGGCCTTGTTTAGAGCATCAGAGTTGAGACACCATTGCATCAATGGAGTCTATCCCGAGTCCCTTTGTATCCCGCTATAGCCCTCCATCCTTCATTGCTTGGTTCCTCTCCCGTGTCGCAAATTATGACCTTTAGTCCCACTGTCCCCTATCCCTCATGATATTGTGTCAATCGCTACCAGGTCATCCATGCCCTTTATGCTCTAACAAGGGAAATTTTTCGTCCACTACTCAGTACCCGCTATTTCATCATCACCCGTGGTGTCCATTTGTCAGTCGCTCTACTATTTTCTCCACTACCTTAGTTGAGGATCCATTATTGCCTCACCTATGGCGGACCTCCTTCTGTCGACATCAGATCATCTATTCCAGAAGACAAGTCTAGAGGGCGGTGTACCTTGGTTCCAGCTTCCACTCTTGTTCGGTACCTCGGATCAGGAAAGGGGACTCCTTATCTCCCTTTGACTTGATTTTTTCTTAGCTCCAGCTCCTTACAATATGATTGAGATCCATATACTCGATGGTTCAATGATGCAGCAGATTGGACCGGTGATTCTCAAGTGTGTGTGAGATGTTTCAACCCTCATGAGGGGTGACCCTACAGGTAGCCCCCCACATGCTCGGATGACCTCTTCATTTCAGCCTTCGATGCAACTCCATAGATTTTATGATGTCGGCCTCAGCCGCTTGCTGCGCCTTTTTTGATTGCATGTATCAGTCATATTTTTAGAGCCATTTCTGGTTTACAGGGGCATCTGGGTTGTATTTGTATCTCATGTACTAAGATATTATTGTACAAGTCCTGGATGTTATCCTAGGCACAATACGTATGTGGGATTCATTATCATATTTTTATCCGGCTCATTTTTTATGCCAGGATGTAGTTTATAGTTCAATCCCTTTTTTACTAGACGCATTATTCTTTGTACTTTGTCTCAGCGGGCATAGGTATGCCTTGCCCACTGCCTAAGAGACTTGTCACACCTATAAGTCTCGTCTCCTCAAGGTCTAGTCCTCTTAGCGCTTTGGTATACCTTATATTTCTCTCTATCTGACTTCCCCTTCGGTCTCTAGTGATTGAGCTATTACAATGTACTTCGGTCATATGATTAGCTCCTAATGCTCGCACGCTAGGGGAAATCTGTTACACCATTTTTTTTCTCATCGAACCTGTTATTATTATATGGACCTAAGTACACCATGTAAGACCAATTTTACCCTAAGTAAAATTTCTTTCACTATGAAAAATAAGTTAGTAAAACACCTTTATTAAGCTGTTTATAGTCTAAACAGGAAACCCCATGAGGAAATATTAAATAAATCTACATTTTTTTTATTTTCCTCAAGGAATAATTGGTTAAACAACAACTTAATTAATATTCCTGGTTATATTTAACCCAAAACAGGGAAATTAATTAGATAAATCATTATTTATCTTATTATTTTCTAGGAATAATTATTTTAACCATATTTAAATAATATTCCTTGTTAAATATGACTAAATCATTTATAAATAATTTAAAAAATAATTATTTATTTGATTATTAGTCAACCAAATCCTTAAAATAATAAATAAATAATTTATTTATTTATTATTTACAAATAAAGGGATTTGACCCAAGTCAAATTCTTTTTCCCTGCAGAAAATATAATAAAATATTCCATAAAAGTTGGATCTTTATTTGGTTAATAATATTTTAATTATGCACCAATATCTAGACTAACTCAATATTTTTTTATAAATAGAAGGGTTTTTCCATTCATTCACTACATTTTGTTGTCTAAAGATCACTCTGGATCTATACTTTTGGTATGACTTTGATTCATCATCATTATCATATTTTGCTACCATTTTCTTGTGAGCTCCCTTTGAGTTCCACCTTTTTTATAGGTTTTCTACACCATCAAGAGAGAGGGATTTTAGATCTAAAGTGCTGAGAACTTACAAGAACCCATCCCATTAAGTAGAACTGGTAACATCCTTCTATGTTTTCCTCCCAGGTGCCATTAATACAAAATTAATTCAACATATTCTTGTATTGTCTATTGGATGCATTGAGTAAATCTTGTTTTTATTTACTACTTAATGTCTTTTAATGCATAGATCTAAATTTTTGCAGCATTTATCTTGATCATTTGATTGCATATCTAAGGATATTGGCAGCCATCTTTGCTATTAAGGTTGTTTTTTATGCACAGGTAAAGTGGTCTTATTTCATACACTTGCAATTAAGATTCATACTAACAACATATAAATACAAAATAAAGATAAAGGACAAGTCAAAGAACAAATCAACTAGGAAGACAAAAGCCAAATATCAAAGATCACTCAACATTTATTTCTTCTCAATCATGTTGGCCACCTACAGCCTAATGTTGGTTTAATGAAGGCTACTACAGTTAATATTACAATAGAATATATTTTAGCATCAATTTAGAAGTTATTGTAAAATTTAATTCTACAAGCAATTGGTCAAAGATATTTTAAAGTTAGCTCACAAGTTAATTTTAGAGGTATTATTATAGTAAGCCTGCTAGAGATATTTTTTGACTTGGGCCTTGCATGGTCTCAACTGTCAAAACTTCATTTACTCTGTAGTAAATGCAAATATGCCACCCTAGGTTAGGGATGTTGTACAAATCAGCCCCCCCATTCATATTTCGGCAAAAATCCCTTTTCTTCTCCCTATCGTGCCCCTCCCCAAGCTGGAAATACTTTGAAAGAGGCCAAAAATCTTCTTTTGAAAAGCATATAAGGCCTAGCCTCTTTCCCCACTAGCTCCGCGCCTCTTCTTCATCCATGTAACCAAACTCTACACCTAAAGGCTCTTATCGCAGATCGCATTTTCATTAGTTGTGTCCACCTGACCTATCGCATTTTCCATTTTTGCGATTTGCGCACCCATCGCAAAAGCGCAGTTTCACGTCCACGCTATCTGTCGTCATCGCACCTTTTGTTTTTGCGATCAGCGCCCGACCGACCACACCCATCGCATAGCGCAGAGTGCAGAATTTTGCTATTCCATCACTACCTCCATCGCATTTTCTCCCCTTGCGTTTTTGCGATATGCGCTCCGGGTCCCACTTCTAAAACCTTTGTTTCATCGTTTTGTTATGTTTTTCCTTTGTAACTTCCCAAAATTTAATTTTCAAAGTCTTTGTACCACCAGCATTCCTCCGCCACGTTTCATCATTTGCCTACGTGTCATCCACTTCTTCTCCATTATTCACACACTTCAGTTATGCTTCGCGTCTTAGTGTTTTGTTTGAAGGCTCCGCCCCGCGTCATTTCATCGTCCTCTCAAATCCATGCCACTGCTTCTATTAGTCCCATTTTGTCCACCATCTCTGTCACCAGTTTTATTCAGCAGGTTTTTGGTTTTGCAGGAACTTGTGGTGGGAACAAAATTGGCGGAAAGGATACTGGAGTCCCTATGATGTGACCGCCATTAAAGAAAGGTACTTCAATCTATAGAACTCTCCAGAGAAAATCGAGAGGGCACATTTGAGGCGGATGAAAACATTAACGCAGCTACAGATCATTAATGAAGAAGTAATAAATTCAGTGCCCAGCTTAATAAAGGTTTCAAGTTTAAATTCAAAATCCGAAGATCGGAAGTACCATGCGCAGGAGCAGGTGCCTCAAGGTTTTATTGCCGCAAATCTTCCTCCTCCAGAAAAGAGCCGAACATCTACATATTTTATTATTTATATCTTGTATATAAGCAGATTTTCATTTTCAGCTTTCATTTCCAGAAATAAATTTGTGAAGTACAATCATTTATGTTCAGTCATTCGTAACATAGGCGCAAATGTTTTCCGCCATCTGATTCAAAATAAGTCATTTAATGTTTTCCATCTACCTCCCCCTCTAGAATTCTCTATTTCCTCTATAAAAGCTAGAAGGAAAAACATTGTAAGGGTTCCAGATTTCTATCAGCAAGCTGTGCAGCGAAAAGGCTTTTGCATACATTCTGTAATATTTCTGTATGAAAGTTCAGAGCCTGTAGGGTCTTAGTGAGGAGGAGTTATAACTGTAATGAGGATTCTGGTCTTTGGTATCTCACAGTATGTAATTTCTCTCATGTGTTAATACAATATCTCTTTCATGCTCATTATCTTCTCGTATCATGTTATAGAATGCGAGTGGCTCACTAGTTTGCAGTAAGGATTCATCCTCGTTGATGCCATTTCTGGAATTATTCAAGCGCTTTAAATAGGCCTAGTCATGGTATATTGTTCCATGTTCACTCTTTCCATATTTTCTGCTATATTAGTTGCTTGAGGAGGGTGCTTTTAAAACGCCATTGTCATATAAGGATTCGTAAATTGGTGCGCCCTTATGTGGTTTTGTTGTGTATCTGGGTATCAGTCTCATGTCAGCTAATATCTTCCTATGTTTCCTCACTGCATTTACTTCCTGATATCTGATTTCTGTGATATATTATTTGAATTGGCCCTCTTTACAGTAAGCGGTCTCTTAACTGTCTGATGCTTTCATGCTGAAGTTTTACATGATGTTCCTACATTATTCTTATCTTTGTGTCAGCTTCTGAGAGAGATTGGTCCCATTCAAATCTAATTTCCTTGTTCAAAACAAGAGATAGTAAGTGAGCTCTTTGGATTGACGACCCAAGCTGTAATGAGTCACTTGCTATACTAAGATGTCCTAGGCACTGGTCTATGGCAACTCTAGGTTGTCTCTAGGAGGGTGACAAAATCATCCACAACATCTTTCTGGCGCCGTTGCCGGGGATCGAATTCAAGAATATCAGTTTCCCTGGGTTTTCGACAAATTGTTTTCACTCTCTAATCAGGTGAGCACAGAGAGTTGAAGAGTTGCATATCTCTCACCTTGGCGACTCCACTGGTCTTTATTTGATAAATCTTATTGGTAGTCCTGGCTCCTCGTAAGCCACATTTGAGGTCAGATACATCTCAGTCGAAAACATCTTACGTGTCTGACCCAGAGAAGATCATTCATAAAAGAGTTTGGAAGGAGAGGAAGTCAGTTCGTGCTGAAAACCCTGAATATTCCATTGAAGATTATCCGCCCTCTTCTTCTCAAGAAGTTAGAACAGAAAATCCCGAGTTTTACTCAGAAACTCCACGTAGAGGAAGTGCCTGGATTGAAGAAGAATCTCATCCTACTTTCGAGGCTGAAGAAATTAAAGAGGTCACAGAAGTAGCTGCTGTTAACCGTGAGTTATTCCCATCTACACCTCAGGCTTATGTGCAATATATTCCCATTGTTATTCATACTCCACTTCCTCCTACTCCTCTCCCTTCATTTGTATCTCAGACTATTGTACAACCCCCACCTCCCCAAATGGCTAATTTTCCTGCTTTTCTATTGAACAAATATGCTCCTTTGGCTTTACCCCAAGCACTAAATGATATGCCACAGGATTATCTAAAGATTCTGCCAAGATTTAATGGTGAGAATGAGGTCGATGCTCAGAAGCACCTTGAGACCTTCTACTCTTTCGCAGAGAACTTAAATGTTGAACATCTGGATGTGGTCTTGAGACTATTTGTGCAATATTTGGAGGGGGAAGCCAGAAAATGGTTCAAGACATTAGTGAACCATTCCATAACCACCTGGGATGTTATGGAGAACGCTTTTCTTAGGAAGTGGGGAGAAAAGAAAGACCACGGCCAGTGTCTCATTGAATTTAACACTATGAAGAAGAAACAGAATGAGGGAGTGGTAGAGTTTATCAAAAGATTTAACAAGTTATATCTGAGCCTGCCTCCCGAGATGAAGCCCCATGAAGCTGCTGCCAAGATAATTTTCATAGCAGCCTTTGAATATGATTTCAGCTTCGCATTAAGAGAAAGAAAACCTGCTACTCTCGATGATGCACAATCAGATGCTCTGGAATTGGAAGCAAACTTCGCCTCCAATGGGAAACTGAAGGGAAAAATTGAACAAGATACTAGAAGGAGGGGCAAAGAAGAGATTCATGCTTCCAATCAAGAAAAATATTCAGAAAAATTGGATGAAATAAGTAAAATGATAAAGAAGATGGTTAAGCTCGAACTGGAAGCTAAAAATGCAGCTCCCAAGAACTATTACAATGCTCCAAACAGAGGATATAATCCTCAGTATAGAAGACCTCCATTACAGATACTGCCAAGGGAGGCAAAAGAACAACAGGACCAGGTACCTCATCCCTTGTACCTGGAAGGACCAGCAGATGACCCCACTGAAGAGGCGGCTTATAGATTAGAAGAATCAAACCTGGCTCTTTCAAATAACGATGATATGGAATGCCCTTTACAAGATGAAGAAGAGGAAGCAGAGATTAATCATTATTGTAAGCAATTTGCTGATTTCATGCAAGC
This sequence comes from Pinus albicaulis, assembly GCA_034641835.2. NCBI lineage: Eukaryota > Viridiplantae > Streptophyta > Pinopsida > Pinales > Pinaceae > Pinus > Pinus albicaulis. Next base: position 1,256,196,153 of record CM076570.1, read on the forward strand.
ACAGTTCAATGTAAAATATGATCTCAGATCTTCAAGGAAGAGGACCCGAACTCAAGAACAAGAAGAAGAGCCACCTCAGGAAGAAGCATTAGCTCCAAAGGAATCAGCAACAAAGAAGAGCGTGGAAAAAGGTAAGAGTCCTCTAAATACTTCCTTGCAGTCTAATGTTCAGATTCCTTCTTCTTCAAAAATATTCAATCCTCCTAATACCGAGCCAGTGTCAAAAGAAGTCAAAATTTCAGATGAGAATAAAGAGTCGAAAGAAGTAGTGATAGAAAATCCCACATCCGCTTTCAACTTGCAAAAAGAGCTTGAGAAGATTAAGATTCCCGTCCCCTTAACTGAATTATTAAAACAGCATGTATATTAGTCTCAAGTTACTTCTTTATTACTCCCTCCTGAAATACCAATAGTGCCTGATAGTTTAAATGTTCAAGAAGAAAGATCCATGGTAGTCTTTGGCCCACATGACGAGGAGATAGACCCTTCTACTCCTCCTTTTTATGTGTCCCTAGTTATACATGACCTGCTGTTACACAATTGTATGTTAGATTCTAGAGCTTCCCATAATCTTATGCCTCTGTCTGTCATGGAACAACTAGGACTGCAAATTACGAGACCATATAAAGATTTATATTCATTTGATTCTAAAAGAGTAAAGTGTCTGGGAATGATTAAAGATTTAGTGGTCAATTTAGCTCAAATCCCAGCAAAGAGTGTGGTCATGGATATTGTGGTTGCTGATATCCCAACCCGTTTTGGCATGCTGCTGTCAAGGTCCTGGGGTACAAATATTGGGGGATCAATAAAATTGGATTTAACATATGCTACCGTCCCAGTGTTTGGGGGTCAAGAAAGGAGGTTGTACAGGGAGACTAGATTTGTTAAGATGGTAACTAAGGCTGACTGCTGAGATAATTCTCCAGTTTATAACAAAGAGGGAGACTTTTCATGTTTAATGTTAGAAGAAGATCAGAAGTATGCACATGAACCCCTTTTTGGTCGAATCCAGGCTGAGCAGCCTAAGGAAGATCAGGAATCAGAAATTTGGACTTTGCATTTTGATGGGGCAAATTCAAGAGAAGGCAATGGAGCAGGGGTATTGCTGATTTCTCCTGCGGGAAAATGGGTGCCATTGTCCTTCAAATTGGAGTATGAGGCTACAAACAATGTAGCTGAATATGAAGCACTATTATTGGGACTACAGACAGCTAGAAATATGGGCATCCAATGTTTGAAAGTCCTGGGAGACTCTGAGCTGGTGGTGAGACAGATTAAGAATGAATGCCAAACTAAGCATTCACGACTCAGAGCGTATAGAAATGAAGTATGGGACATGATAGAAAATTTCTTCTCAGCATTTAACATATAGTTCATGCCCCGGGAACAAAACAGAATAGCAGATTCTCTTGCTGTAGTTGCTAGTACTTTCCGTCCTCCTCAGAATCCGCTTTTAAGATATGAAGTGGAGGTACGATACAGACCATCCATTCCAGATAATATAAAGCATTGGCAGGTATTCGAAGATGATGAACAGATGAAAAGGTTCATGGAGACAGTGGGAGAATTCTCAAATATGGAGATTGATGATAATGAGGAAGAAGATAAAAATATTGCTGAAAACAAATGGGAAGAGAATATAGCAGGAAATAAAGTGCTGCAACTGAAAGGCAATGTGATACCCAGAGGTTTGGTGCCTCTAGAAATATTATTTAATAAGAATGATATTCCTTTGCAGCCAAACAAAGTGACAGAAGAAGATCAAGTGGGAGATTTGAATCTGGGAACTCCCACTGATCCCAAAATTGTCAGATTATCTAAGAGAGTCCCAGAAGAATACAAGGAAAAGTATTTGAAATTGTTTCAATCTTACAAAGATGTATTTGCTTGGTCCTATCAGGACCTAAAAAATTTTGATGTTAGTATAATGCAACACAAGATTCCATTGAGGGAAGATGCAAAGCCATATAAGCAGAAGCTCAAACAGATAAATCCGCTACTACTCCCCTCAATCGAAAAAGAAATCAAGAAATTACTGAAAGCCAAGATAATTGTACCATTGAGGTACTCAGAATGGATAGCGAACCTTGTTCCTATTCGAAAGAAGAATGGAGAAATAAGGTTGTGTGTAGACTTCAGGAATTTAAACAGAGCATCATTGAAAGATAATTATCCACTGCCTAAGATGGACCACATCCTGCAGAAAGTAGTGGGAGCATCCAGAATGTCAATGATGGATGGTTTTTCTGGTTATAATCAGGTGGTTGTTTTCCCAGAGGATCAGAAGAAAACTGCATTTACTACACCATGGGGAACCTTTATGTATGCCAGGATGCCATTCGGATTAATTAATGCAGGAGCTACTTTTCAGAGGGCAATGGACATAGCCTTTGTTGGAGAACAGTACAAGTTCTTGGTGGTGTAACTTGATGATATCACAGTGTTTTCAAAGAATGATGATGAGCATATTGAGCATTTAAGAAGAACTTTTGAAAAATGCAGAAGGTACGGCCTATCCCTCAATCCCCAAAAATCTTTATTTGCATTAGATGAGGGAAAAATCTTAGGGCACATTGTAACTAAAGATGGTGTAAAAATTGACCCTAAGAGAGTGGAAGTAATAAACAGCATTCCTTTACCAAGAAATAAGAAATAAGTACAGGTGTTCTTAGGCTGAATCAATTTTCTAAGAAGATTTATTCCTAACTATGCTGAGATAGTTAGGCATATAACTAATATGTCGAAGAAAGAGAATGAAGTAAAATGGTCACAGGAGTCTAGAGATGCATTCACAAGGATAAAATAGGCATTTGTTGAAGCTCCTGTGTTAGCAGGGCCAGATTACAAAAAGCCATTTATGATTTTCTCATTTTCTTCCCCTCACACAATTGCTGGAGTGTTGTTGCAGAAAAATGAAGAGGGATATGAACAGCCTATAGCTTTCTTCAGTCAAGTGCTTTATGATGCTGAATTAAAATACAATATATTGGAGAAGCAGGCATATGCCCTAGTAAAGTCCCTTAAAGCTTTTAGAGTGTATGTTTTGCAATCTGATATTACTGCTTATGTTCCCACAGCAGTTGTCAAAGACATTCTGGTTCAGGGGGACAGCGAAGGTAGAAGAGGAAGATGGATTGCAAAAATTCAGGAGTATGATTTGGACATAAAGCCTACCAAGTTGGTAAAAGGACAAGGACTTGTTAAAATGTTATCTGAGTCGAATAATCAAGCTTTGGGCATTAACTTATCTATGATAGCAAATGAAGAATCTGAGAAAGAAGAGGAGCAGCAAGGACTGGAGATGGCTACTCAAAAGATACATGTGAAATATCTAACTAGTCCTTGGTATAAAGAAATAGTTGAATATATTTTAACACTTAGCTGTCCTATAGGGTGTGACAAGGTAAAATACAGAGCTGTAAGAATGAAATCGCAGAAATATATAATTGCCAATGGACAGCTCTATTGGAGAGACCCTCTAGGCATATTACTGTTATGCCTCACAGAAAATGAAGTGCAGAATATAATGACAGAATTCCATGAAGGAATATGTGGAGGACATTACAGCTGGAGGGCTACAACTCATAAAATCTTGAGGGCTGGTTTTTACTAGCCAAAGTTATATTCAGACACTTTCGCTTGGGTCAGAGCATGTGACAAATGCCAAAGATTTGCAGAAAGACAGAAATTAGCAGCATTGCCCCTGATCCCTATTCATGTAAACGAACCATTTCAGAAATGGGGATTAGATTTTATAGGAGAGATACATCCCCCATCAAGTGGCCAACATAAATAGATATTGACAGCCACAGACTATTTCACGAAATGGGTGGAAGCCATACCTACCAGAAATGCTACAGATGCTGTAATAATGAGGTTTATAGAAGATAACATCATATCCAGGTTTGGTTGTCCTGCCAGAATTGTAACTGACAATGCACAGGCTTTTAAGTCTGCCAGGTTTGTAAAATTCTGCCAAAGGCATAACATTACGTTGACTCACTCCACAGCTTACTATCCCCAGGGGAATGGCTTGGCAGAATCTTCTAATAAAACTCTGGTGAGAGCCTTGAAGAAAACGATAAGCGAGAATTAGAAGAATTGGGACTCTCAACTAAAGTTTGCTCTATGGGAAAATAGGATAACCAGCAAAAGAGCAACAGGGAAGTCGCCCTACGAGCTAGTATATGGAAGAGCAGCTGTGTTTCCTGTGCAATTGGCATTACCAGTGGCACGTTTTATGCGGGAGAACCAGGAAGAACCAGATGACATGATCAGGAGAATTAATCAACTGGTAGAATTGGAAGAAACACGCAACCTGATAAATGAGAGGCTGATAGAGTATCAGGAAAAAATGAAGGATATATTTGATCGCCATGCAAAAGATAGGAATTTCCAAGTTGGAGACCTGGTCCTCAGGTGGGATGTTCGCAGAGCAGAAAAGGGCAAGCATGCTAAGTTTGATCCGCTGTGGTTTGGCCCGTTCAAAATAGTGAGCCTAGGAAGAAATAATACTTTCATGTTAGAAAACTTACAGGGCGAACTACTGGACGCTCCTGTGAATGGGCAATTCCTTAAACATTACTTTCAGTACTGACTCAAGCAGGCCATGCTTGGTGTATTATAATGTATATGATGTATATAAGTTTGATTTCATTTTTGAATATAAATGATAGAAATAAGCTGATGAGTTTTGAAAATGCAAGGGGATTGTAGAATAAAATCCACATACGCGAGGGTCTGAGGTCTGCGTGTTCTCGACATGTCCAAAAACGAACATGTCGTCTCCATTTGGAGCCGATGTTGTACAAATCAGCCCCCCCATTCATATTTCGGCCAAAATCCCTTTTCTTCTCCCTATCGTGCCCCTCCCCAAGCTGGAAATACTTTGAAAGAGGCCAAAAATCTTCTTTTGAAAAGCATATAAGGCCTAGCCTCTTTCCCCACTAGCTCCGCGCCTCTTCTTCATCCATGTAACCAAACTCTGCACCTAAAGGCTCTTATCGCAGATCGCATTTTCATTAGTTGTGTCCACCTGACCTATCACATTTTCCGTTTTTGTGATTTGTGCACCCATCGCAAAAGCGCAGTTTCACGTCCGTGCTATCTATCGTCATCGCACCTTTTGTTTTTGCGATCTGTGCCCGACCGACCATGCCCATCGCATAGCGCAGAGCACAAAATTTTGCTATTCCATCACTACCTCCATCGCATTTTCTCCCCTTGCGTTTTTGCGATATGCGCTCCGGGTCCCACTTCTAAAACCTTTCTTTCATTGTTTTGTTATGTTTTTCCTTTGTAACTTCCCAAAAGTTAATTTTCAAAGTCTTTGTACCGCCAGCATTCCTCCGCCACGTTTCATCATTTGCCTACGTGTCATCCACTTCTTCTCCATTATTCACACACTTCGGTTATGCTTCGCATCTTAGTGTTCTATTTGAAGGCTCCACCCCGCGTCATTTCATCGTCCTCTCAAATCCATGCCACCGCTTCTGTTAGTCCCATTTTGTCCACCATCTCTGTCACCAGTTTTATTCAGTAGGTTTTTGGTTTTGCAGGAACTTGTGGTGGGAACAAAATTGGCGGAAAGGATCCTGGAGTCCCTATGATGTGACCGCCATTAAAGAAAGGTACTTCGATCTATAGAACTCTCCAGAGAAAATCGAGAGGGCACATTTGAGGCGGATGAAAACATTAACGCAGCTACAGATCATTAATGAAGAAGTAATAAATTCAGTGCCCAGCTTAATAAAGGTTTCAAGTTTAAATTCAAAATCCGAAGATCGGAAGTGCCATGCGCAGGAGCAGGCGCCTCAAGGTTTTATTGCCGCAGATCTTCCTCCTCCAGAAAAGAGCCGAACATCTACATATTTTATTATTTATATCTTGTATATAAGCAGATTTTCATTTTCAGCTTTCATTTCCAGAAATAAATTTGTGAAGTACAATCATTTATGTTCAATCATTCGTAACATAGGCACGAATGTTTTCTACCATCTGATTCAAAAAAAGTCATTTAATGTTTTCCATCTACCTCCCCCTCTAGAATTCTCTATTTCCTCTATAAAAGCTAGAAGGAAAAACATTGTAAAGGTTCCAGATTTCTATCAGCAAGCTGTGCAGCGAAAAGGCTTTTGCATACGTTCTGTAATATTTCTGTATGAAAGTTCAGAGCCCGTAGGGTCTCAGTGAGGAGGAGTTATAACTGTAATGAGGATTCTAGTCTTTGGTATCTCACAGTATGTAATTTCTCTCATGTGTTAATACAATATCTCTTTCATGCTCATTATCTTCTCGTATCATGTTCTAGAATGCGAGTGGCTCACTAGTTTGCAGTAAGGATTCATCCTCGTTGATGCCCTTTCTGGAATTAGTCAAGCGCTTTAAATAGGCCTAGTCATGGTATACTGTTCCATGTTCACTCTTTCCATATTTTTTGCTATATTAGTTGCTTGAGGAGGGTGCTTTTAAAACGCCATTGTCATATAAGGATTCGTAAATTGGTGCGCCCTTATATGGTTCTGTTGTGTATCTGGGTATCAGTCTCATGTCATCTAATATCTTCTTATGTTTCCTCACTGCACTCACTACTTGATATTTGATTTCTGTGATATATTATTTGAATCAGCCCTCCTTACAATAAGCGGTCTCTTAACTGTCTGATGCTTTCGTGCTGAAGTTTTACATGATGTTCCTACATTATTCTTATCTTTGTGTCAGCTTCTGAGAGAGATTGGTCCCATTCAAATCTAATTCCTTGTTTAAGCAAGAGATAGTAGGAAGGCATTTGGATTGACAACCCAAGCTATATTACGTGTCTCCCTGCTATATTAAGATGTCCTAGGCACTGGTCTATGGCAACTCTAGGCTGTCTCTAGGAGGGTGACAAAATCATCCAAAACAAGGGCAACCTCCTCAGTTGTAGTTAAATACTGCATGTATTGTTCATTATAATTATTGGTTGTTGGGTTGTATTTTTCTTAGACTCTGAGTTGCAAAGATTATTGTATTAGATCACTGTAACTATTTTTGAGCCGGACATCAGTAATACGAGCACTTTCACATGATCCTTTAGCTATGTTAATGGTGATGCTATTCCTCTTTTGTTAATGTTTCTCCTTTGTGTTTTCCATACTATACATAAATCTCCCTGATAGCATAAACATAAATTTTAGATTAAGATATGCTGCATGAGCACCTTAATTCTATTTTATACTGTATCTTAATGTTTTCCTTTGCAAAGTTTAACTAAATAATTCTTAACTGCTATTTACCTCCACTAAACCATTATGTTGAATTATTTCCCTCTAAAAACATTAATGAAGAATTCAAAGACTGTCTGTTCTACTTTTATGTTGAAGTATAGTTAAAGAATTTAGAGACTACCTGCTCTTTAGCCTTACTAAACTCACTATCATCTCATATTCATCCTGCCACAGAAATCCATTTGATATAGTTAGCTTGCCCTGTGAAAACCCTTGAAAATTTGATGTGCAATTTAACCCTTTTATGACTCCATAGCCCAATGGATTAAAGCTTCCCACATTCTATCTATCCAACCAAACAAGCAATCAAAACAAACAATCCCAATCTTCATAACTAGCCTAAAAATAAGAAAATATAATCATAAAGGTAAATCGGTTACTCATAAATACAGAGAGAGCCCTCTCTGAACCCAGAAAGGCTAGGTCCTGGACTCAAAAGTGGTTTGATGTGGTTCCCTGCTACTTGTTCTTGCCAATATTAAAAATTACACGGAGCTAACACAACCAAACAAGGTCATACAAGAGAAGATCAAATAAATGAAAAATAAGATAGAGAACCAATGGGCTTGGCATTACAAAAAGAGAACCCCAAAAAAATCTACAGGGCTAATTAAAAATTGAAATGACTAGTTTATTTTCCCAATGAGGTGAAGTATTAGCTTCATCATCTTCAATGAATTGTGCTTATATGATATATTAATAATAATGAAGTCGACTAGTTGTTTGTCTAAGAAACTTGTCGCTAGTTGCTATGCTTGACCATGAAATTGCATATCTGTTATGTCCCTATAATACTATTGTATCTCATTATTTTTTATTGTTATTGTAGCCCGGTTATTGTTATTTTTGTGCCCATGTACTCCCCATAGTATTAATATTGTGCCCCATAAAATCCCACTATTGTTATTTTTGCACCCTTACATTATTATTGTTATATACAAGGCTCTGATTATATTGGGACCTCTTAGAATCCTATATAAAGAAAGTAGGTTTTCTTCATTTGAGTCATCCAAGAATTGTTCATTTATGTAATGTAAAAGAGGTTTCCCCCTCGAAGAGGCTAATTTCTAAGTCGTTGATCTATATTTTCTTCTATTTTGTTAGCTGGTTGCATGACATTGGGTTTTGGTATCTTCCTGAGTGCACCCAATTTTCCCTGCTTCATGCTTAGATAAGGTTATAGGTGACAAACTCTCAGTTCAAACAACATTTCTAGAACTTGATGAGGAAGGAAAAATTATATTGTAACCTGAAGTAGTCATGGAAAGAATAACTTGACAACTACAAAATCGATCAATTTCAGAGTATCTCATCAAGTGGAAGAACTTATCTATTGAATATTCCACGGGGGAGGATGAAAATTTTATAAAAAATAATCTAGAACTACTCAAGCATTGAGGGCAACAATGTTTTGAAGCAGAGGGGCATGTTAGGTCCCTATAATATTAGTGTAGCCCCTTATTGTTATTGTTAGTTATTGTTAGGGTATCCACCTTATTATTTTTTTGTGCCCTTGCGTTATTATTGTTATGTAGGCTCTGATTATATTGGGACCCCTTAGACTCCTATATATAGAAATTGAGTTTTTGTCATTTGAATCATGCAGGAATTATTCATTTATGTAATGTAAAGGAGGTTTCCCCCTCAAAGAGGTTGATTTCTAAGTCATTGATCTATATTTTCTTCTATTTTGTGAATTGGATGCATAACACTATCTAGTAGGTATAAATATTATATGTTCAAAATAGACCAAGAAATTAGATGTGTTCCTTGTTTATCAAGGAAAATTTTTGGAAGTGAGATGGTCCTCGTGTTTGGGGAGGTGGTGAATTCAAGTAAAGGTGACATAAATTAACTCGAGGGTGACTTAATATGTATATTTGAGGCTTGTTGAGCTTCTCATTTTTATTTAAATAGAGGATATGTTGTGACTAGAGGGAAGAAAATGGTGGCACAAACTTATGAACCTGAAAGGATACAAATAGAGCCATGTATATTGAAGACCATTTATAGTATTAAAAAATATCATATGCATATGAAGACAATAACCATAATAGAAGGTGTCAGTATAGGTGATTGAGGAATTTAAAATATTAAATATTTGATAAATATTATCAAGTTCTTAAACAAGGAACTAAAGGTATAATAATAGTTTCTTTAGTTTGAATATATATTCCCACCTTTGGGTGCATCAGTATAAATATAAATACCATGACCTATCAAAATGTTTGATTCCATATCAGTACTATATATTTTCATGCATATTAATCAAATTTTGATTAGTATGTTGTTATTTATTATTTGAACCATGAACATAATTTGATCTTACTGCTAAAGAATCATTATATGATGATGTAATGGGTTATTTTGGACCTGAATAAAATAAGAGCCACATTAAATTTTGGTTGTATTTACATTGTATCATGATAGTATATTTTACTATTATTCATTGTTTATGTTTGTGATGTTGTATAGTAATTGGATTACATATCTATTTTGTTAATAAGTTAGGATGGTGGTTCTAGTTATGATATTATTTAAATGTTGTATAGATAAGAATGTTTCCAATTTTAGGTTTATATGCATATATAATAATTAATTTTGAAGTACTATTATTGGGATAGGAATTATTTCTAATAATAAAACTATATGATCCACTAGTATAAACATAAGTGTAGTGACCAATTTTTAAGTGAGACCTTATCCTTCATAGAAATTGAAAATAGAAATGCCTAAATAACATTGGATCCCCTTTGTTTGACATACATGTAGACCTTAGTCTAAAATTGAGCATACATTTTGATAGTTGTAACTTTTTTGAATGAAAACTATTTCTAGCTTCTCACTGATGACAAAAATCCACCATATAAGGGGAACATCATTGAGGGAAGACAAGAGGAAACTATAAATACTAGTTTTCACCTTGCATATTCTCTAGTGATAATGTTCCTTCCATATCCTTTACTAACCTTTCTTAACTATGTGTGTGATCCCTTACCAGCCTTTCTTAACTATCTGGGTGATCTTTTGACAAAAATGGTTCTTCTTATTTGGATCCAAATGACCATGGTATGAACTAAGAGAATAATACTTAGCCATTCATAACACAAGAGGAACAAAAAAATCTATGGGAAAAATAGAATGAAAAGGAGGATGCAATTAAATCCATTAGAAATTGATTTAAGTAGATGTGGCTAGTGTTGAAAGAATAGGATGGAAATATTGAAAACTTGGTACTTATGGCCCTAGTGATAAGTATAGTAGATAACGTGCAATAGGAAATGGTGTAGATGTAGAAAAGGAAGTAAAAACTAAAAGAAATTTTGGATATTGAGAAGTTATATGAATATGAAAATAAATTACTATCCACAAAATATCTTCAACAAACAATTAGTTTTTTTTGGAGGAAATGAATAAAAAGATACAAGTTGTAGCCAAGAAATTCAAAGAGATCTTAATTTCTAATTATAATTGAATGTATATCATGAATAAAATGGAATAACTAGTGTAGGTCACTAGGAAGAAGATAATTAAAAAGTAGAATGATATAGAGAAACTAATTGATCTAGCATTGAAAGAAGAGAATTTGAAACAAAATCAAAGGGATAATGACTAATTAGAATGGTAATTCCAATTCTCTTGGATGTCCAAGCTCGAGTTCATCAACATCAACCCATTCAACTTGGATGATATATACAACTACAACAATTACATAATTTTATTAAAATGTATTAGTCCTTTACTCAACAAAATTGGCCCTAGGTATTGGATTTGTCCCAAGAAAGTTTCTGGTTATGGGTTTAAACATTGTTGTGTGAAAATGGAAAAAATAATTAGAAGACCTATTTTATTTTAGCTCCAATTTTTTGGAAGTTATATTTGAGTTGTTTCCCTCATTTTTGGAGGTTGAAATGAAGTAAGGATATGAGAATTTGACTTGAGGGTAAGTCAACAGGTGTATTCGGAATTTGAAGTGTGGATATGATAATGGAGGACATATTGTGGTTGGAAGGAAACACATGCTAGCATAAAATAAACATGTTAACAAGATATTAGTTGTTCCATGTGTATTGAAGACTATCCACAACATTAAAGAGTATTGAGTGTAGAGGAAGACGATAAGTAGTATAGTAGGTGGAATTTAGGTGATTGAGGAGTTACATAGGAAAAGTATAAAGACACCTAACCAAAGTAGAAGTACTTATTATGTGGTTCATAAATAAGGAATTGAAAGTAAGATACAAGTTTCTTAATTACAAATGTACATTCCAAGGAGCACAAGTATAAATGTAAAGGAAAAAATGGTTGATTAATATTGAGCCTCTATATTGTACATTTATGTTAATCACAAGTTGATTAGTATGTTGTTATTTGAGTTTTGAGATATGTTTTTGCAGCGCTTTCATGAAAAAAAAAATTATTAAGTAGTGATGTATTGAGTTATTTTAGAAATTAATTTAATGAAACATTTCCTTAAAATTTTAGTTATGATTACAATGTAAGGATTTTTATATCTTTTAGTATCATTTATTATTTATATTGTTGAATAATAGTAATACAATTACATATCTATTGCATTCTTAAGTTAGGATGATGATGATTGTAATGATAAATGTTTAGGAATTGAACAAATAAAGAATGGTTATCGTCTCTCGGATATATGCAAGGATAATACTTAATATATAAGTATTAGTATTGGGATGGTTATCAAGGATTAAACCACATGGATTTGAAATGCTTAAGTAGAGTCACCTTTTTTACTTTTATGTTAATTCCTTTCTGCTTCATAGGTGGGTTCAAAATCCAGGAAGGGATAATCCCTCTAATGATACAACAATTTGTCATTATGATTGACTTGCTTAATTTTCATACAACAAGTTGTCATTATGATTGAATTGCTTAGTTAAATTAATAGGATGTCAAAATAATTAAAATGTGATTATATTATGTGATTATATGTATTAAGTTGTGGGTTTTTAAATTTTTGTATTGTTTAAATCATTTGTTTTTTTCTAGGAGATAAAATTTGTTTCTAAGAGATAAAAATATATATAGAGAGAGTATTAAATTTCATACAATGTTAAATCTAATAAAAAATTATTCAATTTAATTTTTTTTTGTTTTTGTTTTTGTTTTCTAGTGTGTTTATGATTAGTCATACTACACTATGGTTTAATAACCTATGATTTACTAAAATTTAAGTTATAAAAATGATCTAGGTATCATATCTAGTTTGGACTACACCAAACTTTAACATAATTGTTTTGACCACACCAAACCTTAACATGGTTGAATCTGTAAAAATTATTTGAGGTTCACACTTAATCTCTGGACCACACCAAACATTAACATGATTGAATTTATAAAAATCATTTGCCAATCACACCTAATCTGAACCACATCAAACCTTAACATGGTTAAATCTTTTGATGTTTCCTCTCCATTACAAATTTCAAACCTTTACAAAATAAAAACTCATAATCCAATTATAATAACAAGATTTAGAGAAATTCTTTTCATTTTAAAAAATAATTTTCCAAAACGTTTAACAAAAATTACCCACTCAACACAATAAAAAAATTACTATCCCTCCTACTTGAAAAAGGCTGATAATATAAAAACAATAGCAAAGTCCTTAAAATATCGATCGCACCGCCTCTATTTTTTCAAAGGAAGTATCCTACGATCACATATTATTTTATGACACATTCTTAGGTAAACACAATTCCCACTTCACACCAACTTATAATATTGATTGCAATGTTGATGCCCGGCTAATAAAATGTACGTGTGCACACATGCCAAGTCCAAGATGGTGTCATGCTTATAACACACATATATATATACTTTGCGTGGTTCATATTAATTTAAACCCAAGGTGGTAGATGGGTATAACATATATTCATCGAATATTCGATACTATCAAATATTAAATATATGAGCCACTAATCAGATGGATAGTATTAAAAATTAATTAAATCATCCACTAATTAGATGACTATGGTTGTTAGCATAGTTTCCCATCGTTATATTTTATAAGCAAATGTCACATCATCTAGCTTCATAATGTAATGTGGTTTCTTCTTTGTTCTATGCCTTTTAAAATAAAGACCAAATGATTAGAAAAGCTAAACATAATTGCACATGAACGAGGCACATTTTTATATTATTTCATGGGCAAGTTTATTGTTTTTCCTCGAAAATTACTCGGGTCACATGTCTTGCAGGAATGTTGTTGGCAACTTTACAATGATGAAAACCTTGAATCAGCTTCATTTATGTGGTTATGTTAATACTTCAATTCTTTAGGGACATAAATTTATCGGTAAATCATAAAAATAGACTTTATGAGGACAAATGATTGCAGATGATGGAAATCAAAATTTTACAAGCAATAATGAGAGTGGTCCAAAGCTATTCTTGAGAACCTAAATGCACATCCCAATCGAATTCATATTCCAAAAGTATATCCTCGCTTCCTTGTAAGACTAAATGCCTTTTTTGCATAATGCTTTGGCTAGTTGTTTTCACATTGGTTTTTTTCCTTTTATCTTTTACTAAAATAATTAGGGTTGTTTTTATATTTCTTTTGTTAGGGTTTTCCTATAACCAATTAGAATTTGAGATAATTTTTTTTGAAAAAACATGATGGTTTTAGAAATATTTATGTTCGAAGTTAAACATAGAGATATCATTAACTTTGACAATGGTAAGAATGCATAATTAATAATATTGTTGTGAAAATGCATGCAATGTGTGTGAGAACTACACATGGTTATTTTAGATAAATATTTTAAGACATGGATTTTAAAGGTAACAATGTTATTTTAGATAGATATTTTAAGACATGGATTTTAAAGGTGATTGCATTTTATTTAATAGTATTGGATTTTTATAGAATATTAGTAACATGAACGATCATTATGGGAAATAAATTTTGAGTATTTTATTGAAATTGCATGTCATCTTAACTTAATTAGATGAGCGAAATAGTAATGACATGTTGAGCGAAATAGCAATGATATGTTTTTGACATAGTAATGAGATGATTTTCAAGTAAATATTTAGATTCTTTTACGTTATATTAAGACATAGTAAAAACCATTGTTTAGAAGATGAGTATCTATTAAACCAAATTTCTTTATAACATCAACCAATTTACATCTTATTCTTGAGATAATTAAGGATAACAAAAGCTATTTTGAATTCAACTATTTTATTCATGGATGTAAGGAACTTAATATAATAGTCAATGCCCTATCCAAAGTAGGTCTATATATTTGTATATGTTATTTAGTTTTGGAGGAAGTTCTAGATGGTTAGGTCTCCATAATTAAGCACCATATTGTTATATAATATGGTTGTAGCTTTTAACATGCTACTTTCTTGGAGATCTAGTACTTATTTTTTTATGGAAATTCATTCTAGGGATAGTGTTATATGAAATTTACAATTGCAGACAAAGGTATCTCCCTTAGGTTTGTCGGTCAACCTAGAACAACATAGATACAAGGAATTCAATGCATTTCCTTAAAGAAAATATATGACAGAGTGAGGCTTACCTAGAAACTCTCGTTCACTTCGCTCCTCCATTAGCTTGGAAGCTCCAATTATAGCTATGATTGCCAAAATTAGAACCTACACAGTCAGATAACACAAGCCAAGAAACTTCAAGATGTATGCAGTATCATCTAACTACTATATTCAATAGATCAACATGGTATTGAAATAAGTGAAATAACAACATCAAATATAATAAAATAGAGAATTATTTGCATTAATATAAATGGAAGGAGATTAAAACCATAAGTGGAAGTTTATATTGTAGAAGAGCTCATCCAAGTTGTTAACTAGTCATTTTCTTGTTACAATATGCACCTCCAGTGACCCTATGCATGACATGATAACTACTAACTACAACAACATAAGGCAAGAATCACCCTTCGAAGCCAACCATTCATTCACCAACTTTTGCATAGGCAAGAGGGTAAACATATAGGAGAGAGGGGTAAGTTGGGAGTTCTTATGCAATTATGATTCTAAGTTTTAGATCCACCTTTGATGGAGGGATAGGATGAATGGATAAGTGGTGAAAACTCAAAATTAGGGTAAGATGGGATCGGAATGTGAATCCAAGGTAAGCAGTTGAAACAAATTCTGGAAAATTTTAGAAGCTGAAGCTTCTAAAATCCCGATCATTCTCCCAAAATTCTAGAATCAATGCAGGTGTGAAGGAGAAAAACTTTTTGGTGACCAATGTTTCCTAGAGTGGAGCAACCTATAGGTGAATGCGCCCCAGTAGGCTTGTAGGGAGCGTTGGTCCTAAAACTGGCTCAGTTAGGGAAGTTTAGGCTTGAAAATCTAATGGATGAAAGGTACATGCTTAGAGATTTGTGCAAGATGATTACACGAGAAATGGATGTTGATTGATCCCATTAGGAGGCTCACTTCATCGGATGTGACAAAATGGCCTATAAAAGAATGACCCATAAAGCACAAAGTCAAAGATGTTGACTGATGACTGCAGTGATTTACCTTGTGACAAATAGGGATCAAGGAAAAATGGAAAGCTTCATCTGTTATGAAAGCTTCATCTGTTACAATATATTTATCATGACATATTGATGCTAAGGGAGGCACACCCATACCCAACTCATAAGCTAACATAACATGTACAATGATAAAAAGACACATCCACAGATGCAACGGGTGGACCCATGACCAAATTCTCATGGCCATAATACATTTTAATCTTTTTATAACTCCCGAAACCGCAGCCTGGATGGATGAGACTAGATCCAGGGTCTTTTATCTCATTCACACAACCAACTAATGTATGACTCTATCCATGTGAATCAATGAGCTTGATTCAAACATGGTAGAAACTTTTTGATTACCGGCTAATGATGTAAGTCATTAGAAAATGCGATGAAAACCACCAATGATGTTAATGGATCTAAAGGTACTACAGTAAAATTGGTATGGTGCGAGTAAATGAGTTGATGTCAAACACCACATAAAATCTTTTGGTCAAAGGAAATTGATATAAACCTATTTCAAAGAGTAGGGAGAATTTTCATTGATGTATGCAAGCACCAAGGTACAAAAGGGGTGTTTCGAAGTCACCTTCCTGGATGATGTGTTGATGTCCACGAGATGTGACCTCTCGGAGGAGGGCCTTGATGTATCCCCCATCAATGACATGAAACATGTATCATGAGAAAGAATGATCAGAATGATGCTAATATGGAACTAGATGAGGAAAGGAAAACATGAAATGAAGGATTAAGAGTATTGTAGCATAGATCAACGGAAGGACTTCGCTTGAACACATAACGACAGAGGAATAGAAAAAATTAAGCCAGCTAATGGGCTCTAAAAATGGCATGATAACTAAGAGACAAGCAGATTACCCAACCCAATAGTGATGGAGATGAAGTGGAAAGTGTCATGTTCAAGAGTGACTAGCTTCCATTTAGCAAAATAGAATCCCCTATTTTCCCAATTTTGCCAACCATACTAGTCATTGCCTCTTTATTTTTTAAGAATCTTTAGGAGGATAACATATGCTTGATTTGTGAGTTCATCCTTCGGATGAATCCCTCAAAGTATATTTAACGAACCCTAAGAAGGAGTGGTTCAGACTTGTCATCTTTGGCAAGTCCATCACTGTTTGATCTTTTAACGAGTCCAGAAAAGGTAAAACACAAGGTATTTTTCATGTTTAGAGAGTTTGAAAAAGAGGAGGAAAATAAAACTCCACATGTCCATTTTCGTAGAAATTCCCTCGAGTCCGAAAAGGTATAAAAAAATACTCAAGAGAACCTCTTAGCCATGTTCGACCAAGGTATTCCTTTTTCGTAGTTAGTCCATCTGAGTTCAGAAAAGGGTTAAAATTATACTAGGTAGATGCCTTTTCATTTATTTTACGAGCTTCAAAGGACAAGTTCTTTATAATCTTTCCATATTTTGGGAGTCTGAAAAAACCTTAAAGAGGACTCTAAGGGGCTTATTTTTCTTCGGTTTATAGAGTCTAAAAAAGAGATAAAAGTGTACTCTTCAGTCAAAGTGACCTGTTACAACATAGTAAAAACCTGCTAACAATTTTTGTCCTACTCAAAACACCACAAGAAGGATTAAACATAAATGTTTCATAGTAAAAATGAAGCATATCTAGGTCAAAATTTAAAAAATTAATAAAATAACGAGAAATTACCATAAATATCCAAAATTATTTTTCATTTTTACCATTTCATACTTTGCCTTAAACATTCAGTATTTGGAGCCCTTTTTCCCTCGATCTTCTACAATTGATTGCGACTAATACATGTAACCATTTCAAGTTCTGTTGAAACTAGGTAGGAACTAAAACCTTTCCCTATCTTTCAACGGTTCATTTTTGTGTTTTTATATAAAATTTTCAAGTTTTTGAGGCCCCTGGAGTTCATAAAAAACACCCTGGGACTAATGCACCTGGTTTGTATCGAAAAGGGTGTTGCACCTAGGCAGAGGAACACTACACACATAGGTTCAATGCTCTCTATAGATCTTCTAGGGTGAGTTGGGTGCATTTTTCCAAACTTGGTCTTAGATTTTCCTCAAATTTTGTCATATATTTTGCATGGGAAAGAGCCTAATGAGTCCTTTGTTAATATTTCAGATAACCATTATCACAAAATGTCATTCATTTGGAGAGAAAGAGATCATGAAGCAAATTATTTAAATGCAATAAATGACCTTGCTACCATTCGAGCACTTACAAAATGTGGGTTGTTAAAATTCTTCTGGATTCTTGGTATGAGGAAAAAAATGGAGTTTTTAAAGTACCTTGTGCATTCATGGGATGTTTAGTCAGAAGGCATTCAGGTTTGGGGAGAATCTACGGAGATACATGTAGATTATATATACTTTCTGACATGATTTTCAAAGGAAGGTCCCCCCATCTCTCTTCTAGGTGGAAAGAGTGGTGGTGATATAGTGAAAGATTACATTGCTACCTATTACAAATCTTGAGTCGTTCCTACTAGGGATGGAAAGATTAACATAAAGGATGTGACCCAAATACCTTTGAGAATGATCTTGTTCATCATAGCAAGATTGGAAGGAAGCTCAAAATTACAAGTGGAGAGGATATTATACATGAAGTATGGAGTAGAATGTCTAGCGCTGACAATATTCAGCTAGAGCGATGATGTGTTGGTCAACATGAAGGAACAACTTACTAAAGAAAAGTTAGGGAAGTTGAATAACTTTGGATATGGTGCCATTTTGGTCTCTTTTTCCTTAGGGAGCATACCATTACTACAACCTCAATATATTGTACTTGCACCCCTTGATTTGAGGGTCCCAAGGATGAGGAGGTGGATAGACCACATGGGTAGACATGTAGGTCCATCGACGATTAGATTTACAACAGCCTTTTGTGGATGCCTGTGTAGATAGTTCATCATGATCAATGAGTATCCTTATGTAGGGATGGATTTTTGTGATGATCCCAAGCTCATGCTACTTGAGGGCAAGTAATGGGATGCTACAAGTAAGATACGTTCACCATTAATTTTTTGAAAATTTTCACAATTCTTTTCTGTTCTTGCATGTTTTCGATATTTTTTCATGTTGATATTGGAGCTGCTCGACTAGTGAGTGCGACATATCTCTTTCGCACAGGGAGACAGTCACAGGAGGAGGTAGTGGGACCAGTACAGGTTGTTATGGTAGGACGGGATGTGCTACCGTATCTTGAGATAGCATATTTCCTATTGCAGGTGGAGTGCCACATGGAGGTATTGACCCATGGGATTGATGAGACCGTAGTCGATTAGTTTCCCATGTGACTTCATCGACATACCATTGGGGTGCATAGTCGCATCGATTTATTACTACACAAGATATCCTCATGCAATGTTGTTTTATCATGAGCACCATTGATTTTCTACTAATGTGTTTGCATGTAGTTTTTGTATATAGGCAATGTAGCCATATGTGTCTCAGAGACACATTTTGTAAAACCAAACTTATCATATATATATATATATATATATATATATATATTCATATATTTAGTGTTTCTTAGTTCCTATTCTTCTTTCAATATAATGTGATTTGAATTTAAAGTTACATACATTCGTTGCAAATGACTATCTAAAAAAAAAATTAGCTAGGGCATATGGTAAAGTGTTTAGATTTCTAGAAATGTGTTCATATTGTATGAAATCAAAATGTATTTCTATAAGATGAACTCTGAGAACCACGCGAAGGATGGAGAAATTTCTCACTGAATAAATATTCCTGATTTGTAGTACTATGAGCTTTGAGTCAAGCTTAATGACTATACGATGGATACCATGTGAATTAGCATGAGATAGAAGTTCAACCATTGTGCTATAGTCAACGATGTTGTTATTAGAGTGGTTAATGAAAATCCCTTGCATGCTCACTAGATTTCCATTTGGAGAAAATATGTCCCATGCTGCGGAGGATAGGTTCTGAGTAGTACGACTTAGACCATCGACATAACCAATGTACGGTTTGAGAGAGGTTGAAATATGCGAACAAAAGTAAATAAGGTCAACATAAACCATAGGAAACTCTGAAAAACACACTCAACACCCCTATAGATAGTGTGTACATAGTGTCTTATACAAGGGATGAAGCATAGTATTTTTTTATATACAGCCCATTTCTAGGCTATGATAGTGGAATTCCACCAAGATCTACTAACTCTTAAGCCCCTTTCGCAAGCACACACTTGAAAATGTATGCACCCAACCACATAGGTTGGAACTTTTCTAGGCCTAACCTATCAACCTATTCTTCATATAAGAGTACCATATCTCCTTCCGAGAAGAGTCTAGTCTTGACACCTTTTTCATATTGGACTTTGATGCATCTTTTATAAGCTTTATTGGCAAAAGCGGCATTGCGTCATGTCCCATCCAATCGAGTCAAGTGTAAAAGACACCCCTCTTCTACGATGGTAGCAGGGAGAAGTTCGATATCTATTTTTAGTGATGGAATTTCACACCAAATGTAAAGGATTGCTTCCATACCATAAACCAACTAAAAAGGCATGAATCTGATTGAATTCCTTATAGAGGTTTGGTATACCCACAAGGCAGCATAGAGAAGTAAGTGCCAATCCTATTTATGGACCCCTATCATGCATTGAAGCATAGACTTAAGAATTATGTTGATAGCTTTAACTTTTCCGTTAGCCCGAGGATTATAGGGAGTGGAATTTTCATGTGAAAATCCCAATTTGGAAATAGTTCTATCATCATATGATTTTGAAAATGCTTCCCATGATTTGTAAATATTTCTTTCGGAACACCAAACCTATAAATCACGTGGTTAAAGAAAACATATGCAGTTATTTCACCAATATTATTTAATGTAGGAATCAATTTTCCCCACTTAGTAACAAAGTAAACAATGAAAATGATATAACCATGCCCCCCGACCGAATGAGAGTTACATGTCATAAAGTCGATACCCCATTTTTCAAAGGTACCAAAAATGATAAGGGGATGCAATGTAGTAGGTGGAGCATGGACTTTGCGATTATATATCTGTCAAGCATGAAACTTCTAGAATGGAAGGATACAGTTGCTGAAAATGTTGGGCCAAAATAGCCAACTGTAAGATATTTTGCACGGTAGCGTAACTAGATAAATGTTTGCCAAATGCTCCTAAATGGAAATCATTAAGAATTTTCTCAGCCTCCTTGAGGCTGAGGCACCTCCGTAAAATCGTATTGATATGACAATAGTAAAGGGTGTCTCCAATAATCAGATAATTTCAGGATTGGTACTAAATACGTCGCTACTCAGAGCGAGAAGTATTAGGTCAGAAATTCTAGGCATCGATATAAACCAGGAAATATCCATACCATGAGTCAGATGACTATATCAGAAACAATGAATCGTTAGGGATGGAATCTTTAGATGTAGATTCAACATCAAGGGATGGAATATAACACATTAGTTCAATGAAAAATATGGATTTATTTGAGTTGTATTTGATGAATTCCAGGTCAAAATATTGGAGAATGATTATCCATTTCGATACATTCCCCCCCAGTAATTGGTGTGACTATATATATGTCATCGGGTTGCAATATTAAATGACCATAGTTTTCCGGAGGAATATGTAATGTTGAAACATATGGATGGCTTGAATGGCTGCCAAAGCCAACTTTTCAACATGATTATACCAGATCTCAATATCATTGATGATCTAATAAGATAGTAAATGGGATGTTAAGTCACAATGTCATATTATTGGAGCAGCACGGTAGCTATAATAGAGATGGCAACAACGATATACAGTAAATAGTCACACTGATAGTCAGAGGGATATAAGAGAGATTTCTGATCTAGTACATCCTTCAAGGCATCAAACATATTATGTGCAACATCGTCCCAATGGAAGGGAATCCCTTTCTTTAGTAAGTAAGTAAATCCTTTGGTCAGCTCGCCATAATCAGGGATGAACCTCCTCAACATGTTAGCTTTCCCTTGGAGTCTTTGTAACTGAACTAAGGAGGACGGCACCAAAAAAACAACAATTTCCTAGACATTGAGAGGATCAATACATATTTCTTGTTTGGAAATAAAAAAACCAAGGATTCATCTAGAACCAACACATAATGCACATTTTTTCACGTTAAGTCAAATGTTATAGTCCATACAAAAAAGAAAAATGACCCATAAATGTAATGGGCAATCAACCTGATGCTTGGAATGAGCACAAAAATCGTCCAAATAGGGTTGCACGATATGCTTAATATCATGAAAAGTATAATCCATCACACGTTGAAACATTTCCCCTATGTTCATGAGACTGAATGTAAGATTTTTATAAGAAAAATTACCCTAGGGACAAATAAATTTTGTCTTGCTTTGGTCCGTCGGGAGAACGTTGATTTTATTGTAACCTGAGAATACTTCCATAAATGAATATATATTGTAACTGGAACATTCGTAAACAATATCGTCAATACACGGGGTTGTATAATTATCTTTTGGAGAAGCTCGATTATCATCTCGATAATTGACACATAATCAAATTGTGTCATGTTTCTTCATGGAAGGGACTAAATTTCAAACCCAATCGATTAAAGGAATGAGGTATATGAAACCATCCAAGAGAAGCTTTTAAATTTCAAATTTTATCCCATCATCCTTCTTAGGATGGATGTAATATTCCAAAATTAGAATGCAGCTAATTGGAATATTAAATTTTTCTTTTTTCATTTAGATAGAAGAATAAGTGGGTAGGGAGACCCATATATCTCTTTAGTAGGAATAAAATCACTCTTAATGTGAATAATGGTCATCTTAGTAGCTGGATAAAGTACCCTCGTGTGTGAATAGAGGTTGGAGCATGTGGATGGGGTCAAATTTAACTAAATAAACAATGTTGGTGTGGATAATCAATGAGAGACAACACAGTGTTAATGGGAGGAAGTATCCATGATAGTAGTGGATTTAATGAGTGGGGCCCAAGGTGAGAAGGCTCACAATGCATATAAGGAAGGGGAACGCAACCATAGAATCCAAGTTGATTATTGATATGATTTTGGTCTGTTATGACTTCTTTTAGTCTTCAGATGTTTAGTGGAGTCTGTTGTGTTGTTTAGCACAAAGGTGTTCTCGAGTGGGAATCCCACCCTCATCCTCGAGGGACTTCGAGTTCCCACTCAGAAGAATTTATTGAGCTAAATTTCCACATTCTGACATTAAGCCAAGCTGTAGTCTTCAGCTACAGTGCAATTTCTTCGAGGGTTGAGCTGTGTTGCCGGGCAGAGGTAGTGGCGGATTGATAAGGACATTTTTTGTGTTTTCTTTTTCAGTGCAAAGGTATACTTTCCATTGGGAGGCCATAAAGGAAGGTCCTGGAGCATTATTTCATCATTTTGCATTAGGCCCAGCTATTACCACCTCCTACAATGCATTTTCTTTCGAGGATTGCGTTATTTCAGAGAGAAGTTGCAGTGGGGTTTCAGTGCTTCATTTGGAAGGTTAAATATTTAGTGTAGGGATCAACCTTTCACTTCGAGGATCTATTGGAGGAGCTTCATAAATTTCTATATCAGTTTCAACCGCCTCCTTTCCAGTTATTCAGTTGCAGTGATTCTTCAACCCTAGGGTTGTGTTTCACTATTTTGTATTTTGTGTATTTCTAGAAACCATTTCCGGGTTGTCTTGGAAAGGTGCTTGGGAGCCTAGATCTCTATCCCCAACACTATTGGAGCCATATATGAGTAGATCCATGTTAGTAAGTTTTCTAGCTGCAGTTATATCTACCAGGACTGCGCTATAATAGTTCTATGGCATTCTTCTATACAGCAAGATTTCATGTTTCAGCATATGTATTCATGGGAGGCTTGTTTGCCTTAATTGTTTGATTTGTGATCAGATTTATTGTACTTATTTGCTATTGGTTTGCATAATAAAATGGCTCTATGTTTATCTCACATTTTGGTGTAATGATATTCACTGTTATTTCCATTTTTAGGTTCAATATTGTTGCTCCCCCAATTTTGGGATACTACAGTGTTATTAAAGCATAATATTGGCTCAGCCTGCGTATCTCAGCCAATATGTTATCACAAGAATAAGAATAAGAATCAAAATAAGAAGAAGAGATATACAGTAATGGAGGGAATGAGTTTTGTCTCATATATTTTCAGATCTATGAAAGACCTCTCCAAGGAGGTCAAGCAAATGAGAAAGGAGAGATACAATTAGAACTCAAGAGGGTTTCAAGATGAGGAAGGTCCAAGCACTTCTCGTAGCAACATAAGAAACCGGTATTACATAGAGCTCCAAAGAAATCTAATATGTCCACTTTCTTTGAATAGGAAGGTGAAAGGCATGGAGATGGAGGAAAATTAGATCATGAGACTCTAAGTGAATATATTGCAGAGTACAAATCTCAATCAAGGGCTTTCGAGGAGAATCTAACTCTCCAAAAGTTCATTCAGATTAAAGAAGAGAGGAGACCTTAAATCACCAATAGAATAAAAATACACAATAGATTTATATTGTCTATATTTGATGGGTCATCCATAAGCACAACAAAGGCTTGGAGGAGGAAGTTATATGCATTCTTCCTGCTACATCTAGTAGCAGAAAGAGAATCTATTGAGATTGTTGTGGTGCACCTTGAGGGTGAAGAAAATATTTGGTTCTTAAGCCATTTGAAACATGCAATAGTGACTTCTTATGTAGGTTTTACTCAAAGGATGATCAAGAAGTTTTATAGAAGAAAGTCGGAGGGAGTTCCTATTGAGACATTTCCTGACATAGATGAGGAAGAACATGAGGAGCTGAGGGAAGATGTTAGCATTATCACTCTGAAAGAAGAGAAACTTCCACCACCACTTGTTACATGAGTACTTGCATCAGGAGGAGGAACACTTGCATCTTTGCAAGATGGTCTTGATCTCTTAAAATTGAGAGTCCCATGCATTATTCAAGATATGCATGGGGAGGAGGAGACTTATACCGATGCTAGTGTAGTAGTAGAGGAGCAACCATCACCATCAACAACAGCTGGAGGAGTCAATACACTGGTAGAAGGAACCTTTGTAGCTGTACAAGATGTTCCCAAGGATCGGCTTAACCAAGGTATGCAAAAAATTCCACTTCCTATTATTTCAACACATTATATGGAGAGTTGTGGAGACATGCCAGGAGGGCAATTACATGACCTAGGGTCAAAGCACATTAATGATTTGGAGCAGAAAATTATCACTGCGCAAAGGACCCTTGACTGGTTCAAGGATGAGATATATAGTCATCGTGGTTTCTCATTGATGAGATGCACACAACACTTTGGGTTGGAGTGTAGTGTTTTTGAGGATAGGATGAGCATAATACTAGTCAATCCAATGCAGAACTGTATGTTCAACATTGTGCA
Source organism: Pinus albicaulis (assembly GCA_034641835.2). Classification (NCBI taxonomy): domain Eukaryota; kingdom Viridiplantae; phylum Streptophyta; class Pinopsida; order Pinales; family Pinaceae; genus Pinus; species Pinus albicaulis. Next base: position 1,256,221,343 of record CM076570.1, read on the forward strand.
TGATCATGAGATAGCATATGCACCATCATGGAGATCAATAGTGTTGCACTGAGCAGCAATGATGAGTTGGGAGCCCAACTATTATTGGAACATTCCAATGACCACTCTACATGGGTAGCATTGGATAGGCAGCTGGTTGATGGAAGACATCTTATTATGGATGACATCTCCCATTATTATGATAGATCCTTCTTGATGAGCACATCAAAGCTCAAAGAGAAGCTTTTAACTACAACATATTTGGAACCTTATGGGTTCAACTTGGTCATTGATGAGTGATATTTGGGTGGATATCTCCATGAGGTTGCACTTCAACATCTCATGAAGTGCAAAGATAGTGATCAGATTTAGGAGGATGGTATTCTCCATTGGATAGATACTAACTTGGAGCATGGTAGGAGACACCCACATTTGGATGGATGGGTGAGGGTGATGAGCAAGGGGTTGGTGAGCCACTTGCAGATCCATGACACATGGCAACAAGAGGCATGGATGCATTGGCTACTCTTGAGAGAGTTTGGCCATCATGTGGCATATCCTATGTTAAAGGGTGTGTTAATGGTTGGGACATGTCATGACACTTACATCGTGTGGCAGAAAGGATTTTGGGAGTATTGGGCTGATGTGATATTTTTCATGTTCTTACTACTATTAAGTGGATAAATCCTTCTTGCAGACAAGAAAAATCTCCCTAGTATCCTAATGATATCTAGAAACAAACAACCAAATGCAAACCATTTTCCCTAGATCATTTGTGATTCAAAATTATTAATAACAAAGTACGAGGATGTGCCCCCACCTGAAGTCCACCACTTTCCAAAATATTCTATCTAGTCGCTCCAAAAGAGGTCACTTCAGCATGTGACACTTGCAATCAAAACAAATAAAGGATTAAAATCACTTGCAAGATATTTATAATAATTGAGAAAACACTAATCTATATCATTGATTAAGTAATCTAAGAATTAAATTACTCAAATAGATACATGAACAATTCAATGAGAAAATGGAATCCATTTGTATTAACTTACATAATAATAATTAAACTTACAACCTGTCGCCTTGATGTTATACATGTTCTTCTAGGGTCATGAACAATTGTCTTCCCTTCGGTTTGACAAGCTTCTCTCTTTGAGTATAGAGTTATGAGCATGATTTTTTTTCATTCTCATGTCAACGGTAACTAACACAAAGATTATTCTCTCATATAATTTCTCCACCAATTAGCTATAGTCTATCATTCACAATATACCATTTACAAGCTACCCTTGACACTGAAACATGAGGTAAATTTATAGGGAAATGGAGGTATTTTTAGTTCCATGAAGAGGGGGGTGGATTACTCTCATGAAGGGAGTTGAGCTCCATATACCAAGGGATAAAATCCATGAGTGAAGGGATAAAGCTCATGAGTAGAAGATAAAGCTCGAACTGAACGTGCTTCTAGAAGCTTCCAGTTGGGAGAATATTCGACCAGTTGGGCTTCTGGAATTTAATTTTTCCTTTACTTTACCTTTTATGAGGGTCCGTAGGTTTTATAAGAAGAACGTGTAGAATGTGTTGCAGGCTATAGAACAAATATCTGTGGATCTACTAGAAAGAGCTAGGAAAAGTGCGGAGTTAGAATTTTTAGGGTTTTAATGAGCTTTTCTCCAATTTCAAGACTTGGTTTAGGAACATTAGGGTTTTTGACTTCTAAGGGAGAATAATACAGGTAGTGATGAACCTATATTGATAGTCAAATTTCATGGTGACCAAATAACGTGTAAAAGATTGCCCCCTAAAGTGCAAAGTCTGAGGTGGTTTTGAAGAGTGAAGTTCTTTATCATTCCGAGGATAGGATTGCGGACACACTAGTTGAAAACATGTAACAACATTCAATGCAAACATATATATGTATATCATCACTGAGGTCGGGATTCCCATACTCGAATAAAAACTAACTAAATGTTCTGGTATAGAAATGATTTTAAAATGACATCAAAAGTAGACACAGTATGGGCACAGCCATCTGTCATAAGTAGTCTATTGTATCAAGAATAATAAAACTCCTTGCAACCTAGTTGGTGGAAACTAGATCTAGGGTCTTCATTTCTGCTTCTCGAACTAGTATGATTCTATCCATGTGATTGATTGTGTTGAAGTCGAACATGGTAGAAACCACTTAATTACTAGTCAATGACGTAAATTGTTAACAAGTGTGAGAGAAACCACTAATAATGACAATGGCTCTGAAAGTATTTAGTACAATCCACGAAGTGTGAATGAATGATTTGCACTCGAACACTTCACGAAATCATTCGATCGAAGGTCAATAATGAAACCTGTTTTCGAAGGCAAGAAACCTACCATTAGGGCATGCGGATCCCAAGGTAATGATAGGTTTCTAGGTAAACTTAATGTGAATAATGGTCATCTTAGTAGCTGGATAAAGCACCCTCATGTGTAAATAAAGGTTGGAGAATGTGGATGGGGTAAAATTTAACTAAATAAACAATGCTGGTGTGGATAATCAATGAGAGACAACACAGTGTTAATGGGAGGAAGTCTCCATGAGAGTAGTGGATTTAATGAGTGGGGCCCAAGGTGAGAAGGCTCACAATGCATATAAGGAAGGGGAAAGCAACCATAGAATCCGAGTTGATTATTGATATGTTCTTGGTTTGTTATGACTTCTTTTAGTCTTCAGTTGTTTAGTGGAGTCTGTTGTGTTGTTTAGCACAAGGGTGTTCTCGAGTGGGAATCCCACCCTCATCCTCGAGGGACTTCGAGTTCCCACTCAGAAGAAGTTATTGAGCTAAATTTCCACATTCTGACATTAATCCAAGCTTAGTCTTTAGCTACAGTGCAGTTTCTTCGAGGGTTGAGCTATGTTGTCGGGCAGAGGTAGTGGCGGATGGATAAGGCCATTTTCTGTGTTTTTTTTAGTGCAAAGGTAGCCTTTCCATTGGGAGGCCATCAAGGAAGGTCCTGGAGCATTATTTCATGATTTTTCATTAGGCCTAGCTATTACCACCTCCTAAAATGCATTTCCTTTCAAGGATTGCGTTATTTCAGAGAGAATTTGCAGTGGGGTTTCAATGCTTTATTTGGAAGGTTAAATATTCAGTGTAGGGATAAACCTTTCACTTCAAGGATCTATTAGAGGAGATTCATAAATTTCTATATCAGTTTCAGCCATCTCCTTTCTAGTTATTCAATTGAAATGATTCTTTAGCCCTAGGGTTGTGTTTCACTATTTTGTATTTTGTGTATTTCTAGAAACCATTTCCGGGTTGTCTTGGAAAGGTGATTGGGAGCCTAGATCTCTATCCCCAACACTATTGGAGCCATATATGAGTAGATCCATGTTATTAAGTTTTCTAGCTGCAGTTATATCCACTGGGACTGCGCTATACTAGTTCTCTAGCATTCTTCTATACAACAACATTTCATGTTTTGGCATATGTATTCATGGGAGGCTTTTTTGCCTTAATTGTTTGATTTGTGATCATATTTATTGTACTTATTTGCTATTGGTTTGCATAATAAAATGGCTCTATGTTTGTCTCACATTTTGGTGTAGTGATATTCACCGCTATTTCCATTTTTAGGTTCAATATTGTTGCTCCCCCAATTTTTGGATGCTACAATGTTATTAAAGCATAATCTTGGCCCAGCCTGTGTATCTCAGCCAATATGTTATCAGAAGAATAAGAATAAGAATCAAAAGAAGAAGAAGAGATCTACAGTAATGGAGGGAATGAGTTTTGTCTCATATATTTTTAGATCTATGAAAGACCTCTCCAAGGAGGTCAAGCAAATGAGAAAGGAGAGATACAATTAGACCTCAAGAGGGTTTCAAGATGAGGAAGGTCCAAGCACTTCTCGTAGCAACATAAGAAACCGGTATTACATAGAGCTCCAAAGAAATCTAATATGTCACCTTTCTTTGAAGAGGAAGGTGAAAGGCATGGAGATGGAGGAAACTCAGATCATGAGACTCTAAGTGAATATATTGCAGAGTACAGAACTCAATCAAGGGCTTTTGAGGAGAATCTAACTCTCCAAAATTTCATTCAAATTAAAGAAGAGAGGAGACCTTAAATCAACAATAGAATAAAAATACACAATAGATTTCTATTGTCTATATTTGATGGGTCATCCATAAGCACAACAAAGGCTTCGAGGAGGAAGTTATATGCATTCTTCCTGCTACATCCAGTAGCAGAAAGAGAAGCTATTGAGATTGTTGTGGTGCACCTTGAGGGTGAAGCAAATATTTGGTGCTTAAGCCATTTGAAACATGCAATAGTGACTTCTTATGTAGATTTTACTCAAAGGATGATCAAGAAGTTTTATAGAAGAAAGTCGAAGGGAGTTCCTATTGAGACATTTCCTGACATAGATGAGGAAGAACATGAGGAGATGAGGGAAGATGTCAGCATTATCACTCCGAAAGAAGAGAAACTTCCACCACCACTTGCTACATGAGTACTTGCATTAGGAGGAGGAACACTTGCATCTTTGCAAGATGGTCTTGATCTCTTAAAATTGAGAGTCCCATGCATTATTCAAGATATGCATGAGGAGGAGGAGACTTATATCGATGCTAGTGTAGTAGTAGAGGAGCAACCATCACCATCAACAACAGTTGAAGGAGTCAATACACTGGTAGAAGGAACCTTTGTAGCTGTACAAGATGTTCCCAAGGATCGACTTAACTAAGGTATGCAAAAAAATTCCACTTCCTATTATTTCAACACATTATATGGAGAGTTGTGGAGACATACCAGGAGGGTAATTACATGACCTAGAGTCAAAGCACATTAATGATTTGGAGCAGCAAATTATCACTGCGCAAAGGACCCTTGACTGGTTCAAGGATGAGATATATAGTCATCGTGGTTTCTCATTGATGAGCTGCACACAACACTTTGGGTTGGAGTGTAGTGTTTTGGAGGATAAGATGAGCATAATCCTAGTCAATCTAATGCAGAACTTTATGTTCAACATTGTGCATGATCATGAGACAACATATGCACCATCATGGAGATCAATAGTGCTGTCATTGAGCAGCAATGATGAGTTGGGAGCCCAACTATTATTGGAACATTCTAATGACCACTCTACATCGATAGCATTGGATAGGTAGCTGGTTGATGGAAGACATCTTATTATGGATGACATATCCCATTATTATAATAGATCCTTCTTGATGAGCACATAAAAGCTCAAAGAGAAGATTTTAACTACAACATATTTGGAACCTTATGGGTTCAACTTGGTCATTGATGAGTGATCTTTGGGTGGAGATCTCCATGACGTTGCACTTCAACATCTCATGAAGTGCAAAGATAGTGATCAGATTTGGGAGGATGGTATTCTCCATTGGATGGATACTAACTTGGAGCATGGTAGGAGACACCCACATTTGGATGGATGGGTGAGGGTGATGAGCAAGGGGTTGGTGAGCCACTTGCAGATCTATGACGCATGGCAACAGGAGGCATGGATGCACTGGCTACTCTTGAGAGAGTTTGGCCATCATGTGGCATATCCTATGTTAAAGGGTGTGTTAATGGTTGGGACATGTCATGACACTTACATCATGTGGCAGAAAGGAGTTTGGGAGTATTGGGCTGATGTGATATTTTTCATGTTTTTACTACTATTAAGTGGATAAATCCTTCTTGCGAACAAGAATAATCCCCCTATTATCCTAAGGATATCTAGAAACAAACAACCAAATGCAAACCATTTTCCCAGATCATTTGTGATTTAGAATTATTAATAACAAAGTACGAGGATGTGCCCCTACCTGAAGTCCACCACTTTCCAAAATATTCTATCTATTCACTCCAAAAGAGGTCACTTCAGCATGTGACACTTGCAATCAAAACAGATAAAGGATTAAAATCACCTGCAAGATATTTATAATAATTGAGAAAACATTAATCTATATCATTGATCAAGGAATATAAGAATTAAATTACTCAAATAGATACACGAACAATTCAATGATTAAATGTAATCCATTTGTATTAACTTACATAATAATAATTAAACTTACAACCTATTGCCTTGATGTTATACATGTTCTTCTAGGGTCCTGAACAACTGCCCTCCCTTCAGTTTGACAAGCTTCTCTCTTTGAGTATAGAGTTATGAGCATGATTTTTTGATCATTCTCATGTCAACGGTAACTAACACAAAGATTATGCTCTCATATAATTTCTCCAACCATTAGCTATAGTCTATCATTCACAATCTACCATTTACAAGCTACCCTTGAGACTGAAACATGAGATAAATTTATAGGGAAATGGAGGTAGTTTTAGTTCCATGAAGAGAGTGGCGGATTACTCTCATGAAGGGAGTTGAGCTCCATATACCAAGGGATAAAATCCATGAGTGAAGGGATAGATCTCATGAGTAGAAGATAAAGCTCGAACTAAACGTGCTTCTAGAAGCTTCCAGTTGGGAGAATATTCGACCAATTGGGCTTCTGGAACTTAATTTTTCCTTTACTTTACCTTTTACGAGGGTCTGTAGGTTTTATAAGCAGAACGTGTAGAATGTGTCGCAGGCTATAGAACAAATATCTGTGGATCTGCTAGAAAGAGCTAGGAAAAGTGCAGAGTTAGAATTTTTAGGGTTTTAATGAGCTTTTCTCCAATTTCAAGACTTGGTTTAGGAACATTAGGGTTTTTTAATTCTAAGGGAGAATAATACAGGTAGTGATGAACCTATATTGACAGTAAAATTTCATGGTGACTAAATAACGTGTAAAAGATTTCCCCCTAAAGTGAAAAGTCTGAGGTGGTTTTGAAGAGTGAAGTGCTTTATCATTCCGAGGATTGGATTGTGGACACACCAGTCGAAAACATGTAACAACATTCAATGCAAACATATATATGTATATCATCATTGAGGTAGGGATTCCCATACTCGAATCAAAACTAACTAAATGTTCTGGTATAGAAATGATTTTAAAATTACATCAAAAGTAGACACAGTATGGGCACAGCCATCTGTCATAAGTAGTCTATTGTATCAAGAATAATAAAACTCCTTGCAACCTAGATGGTGGAAACTAAATGCAGGGTCTTCATTTCTGATTCCTGAACTAGTACGATTCTATCCATGTGATTGATTGTGTTGAAGTCGAACATGGTAGAAACCACTTAATTACTAGTCAATGATGTAAATTGTTAACAAGTGTGAGAGAAACCACTAATAATGACAATGGCTCTCAAAGTACTCAGTACAATCCATGAAGTGTGAATGAATGATTTGCACTCGAACACTTCACGGAATCATTCGATCGAAGGTCAATAATGAAACTCGTTATCGAAGGCAAGAAACCTACCATTAGGGCATGTAGATCCCAAGGTACTGATAGGTTTCTAGGTCAAATTTCTAGATGATGAGCTGTCGTCAATAGAAAGTGACCTGTCGTAGGAAAGCCCATGACACGAAACCATTAGAACAAGTTTTGAAGAATTTTTTAGCAAGAACTAACTTAGGAATGGTCAACATGAATGGAGACAAATGTTTGAAATGAATGGTTTATTTGAACTATCTCTTGAACACATAACGACACTACAGATGGTTTGGTGACAATTGACCTAAAGCTAATACTGAGAAACCGACTGAAGACATTCAATGTGGTTTGATCAACTTTTAGACAAATGATTTTCCAAATCCAGGTACAAGTGTGACAAAGTGTCGTGTTCAAGAATGGTATACTGCTTTTCAAAACAAAGTGTGACAAATGGATTCATTTTCTCTTTTTTCCCTCACCATTATTGCCAAGTACCTCTATATTTTCTACTATCTTGAGGAGGATAACATTTACTTGTTGTGTAAGCTCATCCTTCGGATGAGTCCATATTAGTATTCAAATTGAACCCTAAGAAGGAGTGGTTCGCTCCTATTTGTAATTGACAGTTCCCTTACTGTTAAATTTTAACGAGTCTAGTATAGGTGAAACTCACTGTTTTTCAATTTTAGGGAGTCATAAGAAAAAAAAATAAGAAAACTTTGTGGTTGTACTTTTTCGTAAATTTAGTCTCTCAAGACCAAAAAATGATAAAATAATACAGGAGCGAACTCTATTGACCATGATTAGTCAACGTATACCTTTTTCGTAAATAGTCCATTTCAGTCTGGAAAAGGGGTAAACCTATACTGAAAGGACAACTATTCATTTCCTTTAACAAGTTCGAATAGTCATGTACTCAACAATATTTCCATGTTTACAGAGTCTAAAAAGTGATTAAAAGAGAACTCCAAGGTTTTTCTTTTTCATAATTTTCAAGAGCCCGAAAAAGCGATAAAAGTGTACTCATCATCAAAATAATTATTTTCACCGGAAAAATCTATATTCTGCACAAAAACTCGAAAGATTAAACATACCTTCTTCCAATAAGTAAAAACATCAAAAAATTACTTTTTAAAGTGGAAAATAAATAAAATAAAATATTTTATTCATTCAAAAAACTTGTAAAAAGGAGTTTAACAAAGTTATTTTTACCTTTTGTCTTTAGAGTTGTAAATTGAGAGCTTTTGGAAAAAAAATTCTGGAGTTGATAATGGGAGAACCGACCACTCAAATCGAGATTTCTCAGAACAAGTTCATTTGAGGAGATGAACTTGAAGAGGTTCCAGCTTTCTTTTGAAGACCAACATCAGCATTCATGTCTTGATAGCTGTCAGAACTCTCTTGCTCGACATAAGCTGCATGTATACAAACATCCTACTGCAACATAGGCTTCAAACAATGGTATTCATCTTGAAAACAAACTTGACATGTTTGTGGGTTTGAACTTGCAAAAAAAGTTCTTCTTGGAAATGCCTCAAGTGTCTTCATTCCTTTGGAGTTTTTGTCAAAAGATTGAACATATCCTAGAACAAACTTCTTAGGCCTTTCCTCAACCATAATAGGATCAATCATACCTTGTGCATGTTTGTCTAAACCCTTGCCTTCATAGCCAATTTTTAACATCAATTTGGACCCTATACCTATAGTGTGTTTTTCAAATGAACCTTATGAAAGAAGATGACAGTGAGGAAGATGCAGAAACTGAAGGTAGCAGTGACCCAAATTAAGCCAACCTCGATGATGAGAAGGACATCAAGAAATATAATAGTCATGATAGTCATGACAGTTGTCATGATAGTCATGACAGTCATGACAAAAATCAACCCTTCAGTGATTATGACAATGATGACAGTCCAGAAGATGAAGATGAAAATAACCCTAGTCATGATGACAGTGAAAAAGGGGAATAGGCTCATAGTCTAAATGATGATCACAACCATGGCAAAGAGACCAACAAAATCACCATCACACCTCTTGCATGCACATACCAAAGAGGGCCAAGGAAAGTGTTTGCTGCCTCCGAAAGTCAAGGGACCTTGCCACCTACATCAACTGAAAGGCTTAACAAGGGTAAAGAAATGACGAAAAAAGGTGAGAAACGTAAGAGAGGCAGGAAAACTAAACAACCACCCTTATTCATTGACCTTGACCGTGATAATGAAAATGAGGAGATGGCCACTAGATTACTGCTCCAAAGAAAATATGCAAAAATTAGGGAGTGGGAGAGAGATTTTGAGATGGCTCAGTGTATCATTCAGTATTACAAGAATGAACACAAGTAATTTTTCCACACCCACAATGAACAAGGTACATATATCAATTCATCATATCACTAAATCTACTCATCAGCAAAAAGGAAACTCGAGCATAACATTGAGAAACTCATAAAACGTAACCAAATTAACCAGTATATGTTACTAATCAGCAAATTTCCATTAATCATAAAAGTGGTTAAATTAATAAATATTAGGTTTAACAGTACGCATAAGTCAATGTCCTTGGGAGACAATTGGGTTGAACAAACAGACCATTTCAGAAGCCCATCACTTCTCAGTGGGAACTTTCCAATGAGCCTTGGAGTACCCAATTCTGATCTCATATGCAAGAGTTATACACTGGCAAGTTGAGCATCAGTTTCCCACCTTAGCACTCATGACTTTTGGCCTTCCACCTACCATATCTCTCCATTTTCATCTTCTCACTGTAATGAAAACAAAGGAATTATAACTGTTGTAATCAAGTGTTTGCACATCAGCATAGCATGCATTTCCTTGCAGGGATTGCTACCACCATTTAACAGTGAATATTGAATAAAACTGCATTTCACTACAATTTTGTGCACATTTATTTTTGCAATTGTGTTTAGTTATTTTAGTCACTGTTATACACATTAATTTCCATCATTTAGTGCATCCACCAGATTCCTAGCTCAATACAGGGCACATGGATAGCAATGTTAATGATACCTGATGGGATGAATCATTATAAACACAAGCCTCAAACCAAGAACCATTGCCCCTGCTATCACTGCAAGGGGAGGTAGAAGCAAAATAAAGCATATGCCACAGTTCCAAGAAGCCCTGCAAGACACACAAATATGAAAAAGACATGCTCAGGTTCAGCTTGCAATGAAGGAGACATTTCCTTACTGACAAAATGCAAATAAATCAATAAAGATAGGCTGCACTAATGTTGCAAAAAGTAAATTGCTCTAACTTACACATGTAGAGATTAGCTTGATTGAAGACCTCATCAAGGATTGGAGAATAAGAGATTTGATCGACATGTATAACACAATACGAGCAATACAAATCACCTAAACAATAAACCTGAAATGGTTGGATGATTATACATTATCAAAAGCAAACATTAAATTAGAACTAGCACTTTTTGTCTAAAACTAGAAGCAAACAAATCCAAACATAGGAATCAGGATACAGTTCAAAGCAATGTCACTGCAGTACTTTAATGTCAAACTAAAAACATCAAAACAAGTTAAATCAAATAGGAGGATGGTTCTTGAATTTTGATAATTCCATCAAATAGGAGGATGGTTCTTGAATTTTGATAATTCCATCAAATATGGGCACATGCCTTAGCGTGTGGGTCAATCAACTCCAAATTTTAATCTCCTTAGACTCGTTAACCTGTAAATGCAATATATCTGCAATATATATCAATTCAACAAGAGGAAATAAAATATGCATGAGTTTTGCTCAGTAATTTTTACTTTTCGGTTTTCATAGAAATAAATGGCAGTGCATTGTTCCATTCAGTCAAAACCCTTAGCTCCCAAAAGGCAAGCCAACTTGTTCAAGAAGCTGATTAAGTCAAATATCAATGGCCTACAAGTAAAATTGTCGTCATAATGACCTTTAAATCAGAACTAAAACAAAATGATGCTCCAATGTTCTTACGACCTTCCTGATCATAAATTTATAAAGAAAGAAACAAAAATTTATTAAAAAAAAAAGGTTTAACTTTTGATCAAGAGCAAAGCCAACAAACCTTTAAAGTTGTGCCTATCCATTTTACAAACTCTAATTATATAGGTGAAAGAGATTGAGAAGGGATTTTCTTGGTAAGAACAGATATTTAAGAAAATCAACAAGAATATTACTTTTTCATTTTTCATCATAACGACAATCAGAGACAATATAGTAGAGGATTTTACATAAGTTGCACTAAAACAGATACGACAAATTTTCAAAAAATCTGGATACGATACGGCAAGGAAACAACATATATATATATATATATATATATATATATATATATATATTTCATATTACCATTCATCTTTTAGAATCTAGATTCTATATCTAAAAATACATAATCATCATCATGAATTCAACATAAACAAATCATCATCATCAATTCAGCATAAACATTTTCATCATCATTAGTGATTATTATAACATTCAACATATTATCATCATCATTAGTAATGTAATCAGAAATGCTAAGCCTTTGTGATTTCGGGTCCAACTCCTTCAAAGAACATGTCATGCATGGCAGATGGTATCTACCTTCCTTGCATGGCAATTAAAAGGCCCATGGGATCATTGGGATATTCTGTCAAGACTTATTTGAACATTTCAATCTTCTCAACATCAACTTGGTCTCTTGACTATATGCAGGCAAAAGATTGGCTAGAGAAGATTTGTTATATAGGAGGGATTTATGAAATCAAGAGCAAAATCAATGATAATTAACAAAACCTTAACCAAACTGAAAATAAATCACTCAAATAAATCTCTTTACAAAGTCATTCATCAAACCCTTCTATTTGTATTTTTGAACATCTATCTTTTTCTGTTTGTATAAATTTTTGAACAAATTTTCACGCTTTTTAACATTTTAAGGGTGGATTCCGATCACGATTTTCATGGATCTGTTTCCGGATTTCCAGAAACGGATTCATAAAAATTAAAAACCCTCGGAAACGTATCCGATTCCAAATTCGAAGTTTCTGATTTTTTGAAATGGCCCAAAAACGTTTTTACGGCGTTTCGAACAAGGATCATATCTGTTTCCGTTTAAGAAACGGGGATCCGCATTTCTGGAAAATTCTTCAGGCATTTCCAGTAACTTAGGATTTTACTTTAAATACTGTATAAGTGTCACAGACACGAAAACTCCCTCTCCACTTGATTAGTGCCTAGTTCTTTTTCAATCATGTGCCCGCATATCTTATGAGGTACTCATTTCAAGTTTTGGTACATTTATCCGAACTCATTCTTGTACTCAATGAAGATTCAAATCATTACCTGCATCAACTTGCAAGCCCCATTTGCTCCCATAGTGAGAGTTTGAGATTCACTCTCCAACCCCAAGTTGATTCTACCATTTAATCTACATCGGCGCCTGGTATGCTATTTTTTTTCTATGCCAGAATTTATATGTTGCTATTTCTTTCAAAATAGCCTTTATTTTTCATCTCTATAAAAATTGGTTAACATCAAGGTACATTCACCACAAATTCTTTACAAGTGTAGTTCAGCCCTAGTTCGTTCACTTTGTTACAAATGATGACATTCCTTCCCTCATGATGCCTTCCTTCCCTAGAACATACCTTCATTTTCTTCCTAGTGACATACAGATCCTTGTTTTCAAAACTTCAAACTTACATAATCTGCACAGATCATTGTCTCACATACCACTGACTCCATTTTCCACATGTCTTGACTTATCTTGTGTTGCTTGAGTTTTGTAGCTCAAAAGGTACTTCTAGTCTTGTGTATTGACGATAAGGACCTTGATTTGCCTCTTTAGGAGCTTATGCAACATGCAGAGTGTGCAAGTAAGTTGCACACATGCGAACGTGTTGCATGTGACATGCATGAGATTTCATGTAAAGCAAGCTAAATCTATGACTTGTATTTGAGTTAAAGTAAAGAAAGCTAAAGATAGGATAACTAACTAAAGTCACTTATCTTCAGTTAACTTGAGGAGCTAATTTTGGCCATTAAACTTAGCTTAGAAAACTTATAAATTGAGCCTAAACATTGAGGAGGTAAGACACAATAGTAGCACAAGATTGATAGAGGCTTCTTAATAGGCATGTGCTAGGGTGATCAGTTTTGTAATTTGCATTTTCGCAATTGGGCCATTATCTTAGGACGGGAGCCCAATTAAGTTCCATAATTAATTTATTATGAAGAACTATTGATTGGGAAGAAATTTGTTTTTGTGTATGTAATTCAGATCAAGTAATTTTTCTTCCGCCAAATATTTTGGTTAGGAGCTTAGACGTATATTCATTCAGTTAAGAATTGTTGTGAACCAAATACTGGGTGTTGGGTTCGTGAAATGCTATGTAATATCCCAAATTGGGAACAAATGGTAATATAAAGCATATAAAGACTAAAACTACAGAAAATGGAATTATAAACACACATGATACAGCCAAAAACATCTGAGCCATTTTATTAATTCTCTGATGGGAAAAGGTACAAGAAGGTTCTTAGAAATATGGCACCTTGGCTTGCACAAGGCAAGCTGAAATAACCCCTCAACCCTGCTTAGAAATCTCTGCTACGTTGTTGCTCCGCGTGGCTCCTCCTCTACGTTGTCCTGGTTGAACTGTTGTTGGTGGCTGAAAATGGCCTGCGTGTTGAGGCTGCTCAGAAAATTTCGGGAATTAAACATTGGATGCTCCTCAACAAACCCAGAAAAACTTGCGAAGGGCTTCCAGAAATTCTGACCCCGGAAATTCACCCCCTTGGGCTTGGTACGCTGTTCTGTTGTGCTCTCTAGTTTTTTAGCTAAACTGCTAGAAGAAGCTACTGAAAATTTGCCCAAGAACTCTGCTAGGAAGTGGCTGACTCCCTCATCAAACTATCAGCTGCAATCTGCTCCTTCTCTCTCTCCCAAGTGCTGCTCCTCACTGGACTACGTATTTCTCCTATACCTGCGTGGCCTCCGCGTTGTCCTGGAGGGACTACATATGCTTGACTATGTAGCCGTGACTTCTACCTCAAAACTAGACGTGACTCCTCTCCTAAGAGAGCACTCGAAGTCCCCCAAGGATGAGGTTGAGATCTCTGCTCAGAAATCTCTGTGCTAAACAACACTGCAAACTCGAATAAACAACTCAAGTGTGCTTTCATTCTATAAAACAAAAAAATCAGTGGATGAATGAATGAGGAATGAGCTTCTCTCATCCTCTTTTACCTAGTTGAGCCCCCAACATTCCCTTGGGCCCCACTGGACTGTGTTGCCACCTCAGTTAACCAATCACTGCGCAGCCACTGCATTGTTGCTGCCCCCACCCTGTCACTGCGCTACCTACGGTGTTGCCTCTCCTACGCTGCCACTAGGATGTTGTCTCCTGCATGTGGCTGGCCTCATGGGCCCCACTCCAACTCTAATTTTTGTTTTACTGACTCTAGGAAAGTGATCTGATCATAAATTTTATTTGTGGGTCACCCTTACCCACTTTATTTTTTGTTAACATTAGAAAAGGCAAAATTTTATGAAATTAATATTCCAATTAGCTGACTGCTAATTTGGAATATTACGGTCCTCCCCGCCAAAACGTTCCTTGTCCTCAAGCAACTGCAAAGATGGATGTTGTAGGATCTTCTCCCCGTCCGAAGTGGTATCCTCATCTGGAAGGTTTCTCCACCTGATCAGATATTCTTTTACTACTCTGCTCCTCAAATGCCTCTCCCGAGTGTCCAAGATGGCCTCTGGCTGTAGCACAAAGTGCCCCTCATCATCAGTAGGCAGAAGCTCCATAGTTGTTGTCACTACTTGTCCCAAAGGCTTCTTCAGGCATGAGACATGGAAAATGTTGTAAATCCTGCTCCCTTATGCCAGCTCCAGCTCATATGGTACCTCTCCAACCTACCTGATCACCCTGTATGGTCCATAGAAGCATGGCTTGAGCTTCTCAGCCCTTTTCTGCTTCAACATGGACTGCTTGTGCGACTGAATGCGGAGGTACACCAAGTCATCCACCTCAAACTGCCTCTCCACACGGCCCCTATCTGCGTACATCTTTTGTTGGTTTTGGGCCATGGCTAAGTTATCTTTGAGAGCCCGGAGTATGTCTTGGCTCTCTTGGATCCAGTCTTTGGCCCTAGGGGCCTTGCTAGCTCCAAACATGACATCAGTAAAGGTCAAAGCATTATAACCATACAAAGAATAAAATGGAGACATAGCGATCAACATGTGGAATGTCGTGTTGTAGCAGTACTCTCCCAAGTGAAGCCAACGTAGCCAAGGCTTCTGTTGTCCCGTGACATAGTTCCTCAAGTAGCTCTCCAACCACTTGTTCATGATCTCGGTCTGCCCATATCTCTGTGGTTGATAGCTGGTGTTAAGTGTTAACTATGTGCCCACCAAACGGAACAACTCCTACCAAAAGCCTCCCATGAACCAACTGTCCCTGTCACTGACTATGGTCTTTGGAAGACCATGGAGTCTGAAGAGGTCTCGTAAAAATAGCTTAGCCACTTGTGAAGCAGTGTACCAAGCTGAAATAGCGAAGAAGTGAGCATACTTCGTCCATCGGTCAACCACTACGAAAATGCAATCCCTGCCCTACACCATGGGCAATCCGGTGATGAAGTCCATGGAGATGCTTTCCCATTTTCCCTTTGGAATGGGCAGTGGCTGTAACAAACCCGTCCGATGATTCACCTCCCCCCTAATTCCGCTGACAAACTATAGACTCCTAGACATGCCGGAGTACGTCCTCTTTGAGGCCCTTCCAAGAGAACCTCTCCCTGATGGCCCTGTATGTCTTGGTGAACCCCTGGTGGCCTGAAAGCAGTGAGTCATGTGCTGCATGAAAAATATTCTCCCTTAGTTGGGATTTGCCTGCCAAAAAGATATGGTCACGGTAGTAGATGACCTCATCCATCACCCTATATTGGTCATCCGTCACTTGCCCATCTAGAATCTCGCTTGCAAACCGATCTTTGGAGTACACCAACAATTGAGCCCTCCAATCTGCGTCAATTCTCATCAAGGACAACATTGTAGCTCTCCGGAACAATGCATATGCTACCACGTTGTTCTTCCCCTTGACATACTCGATGTCAAAATCATATGCTTGGATCGTGCTAACCCATTTTTGCTGCCTCTCCTGCAGTTGTTTCTGCCCAAGGAAGAATCTAAGTCTATTGTGGTCAGTCCTCACCCGGAACCTATTCCCCACAAGATACTGCCAGAACTTTGCTAACGCATGCATGATAGCCAACATTTCTTTATCATAGATGGGGTACAGCGTCTCATGCGACAGTAGCTTCCGACTCTTCCATATTGCACCTACCCCCTCTCTCGAAGCATCACACTCCAGCACAAAGGGCTGCGTGAAGTCAGGCAGTGCCAAAACCGGAAAACTGCTCATCACCTCCTTGAGCCTGTCAAAGGCACTCCGCGCAGTCTCTGTCCAGCTGAAATCCCCCTTTTTGGTGAGGTCTGTGAGGGGTGTTGCCAGCTTTGAAAACCCCTTGACGAACTTCTGGTAGTAGGTGCAAATCCCCACAAATCCCTAAAGCTCCGTCACATTCTTTGATTCCGGGAAATCCCAGATGGCCCTCATCTTCTCCTCGTGGACTCTCTCTCCGTCCACCCCGATGATATGCCCCAAGTAGAGCATCTTTGTCAGCCCAAACTCACACTTGGACAACTTGGCATAGAAATGCTGCTTGATAGACTTGTAGACCGAATTCTTACAAACAAGCTGAGGTTATGCTTCCTGTAGCTCTATTCTGAGTCGGATTGACACAGGATCTCCAAGTTCTGTCAGTAAATTCTTTTAAAATGTAATTTACAGATTGTTGAAGGAAGAATGAAATAATAAAAAAATTATACACAGACTCAAATCGAATTTGTTGGTGCTACTCTCTTCACACAGCATGTAATAGCATTACACAACTAGCAAAATGCAACGAATCAAACATACCATCCAGGGTATAAACTCTGTTTTCAAATAACATTTAAAAAAACAAACTCATATTTCATAGCAATCACACCCATCTCTGCGTACTCAGCAATTAGTATTTTTTTAAGAAACTCGACACAACACTTCTCTGTTTTCTGTCTACACTATCTACCCTTGGAATTATGAAATCCTATCCTCTTTTACACTCAATCTAAAATATTACAATCAAATCCATGCCAATCTCTTAGCAAAATCATGATCACTAATTATTTGCACTCCTCAACATCTATGCTAACAACCATAGTCTATCACGCATGAACAATAGAATTTGCAACCAGCTTCTGTGCCAGAATAACGAATTTTCTAAATTTATCGGATCTCCTTTGATCTGTCCATGCGTATCATGCTATTAACCGAGCTCTTTGACCGTTAGTTACGCATTATCTTAGAATATCTAGGTGTAGTTGGGATGACACATCAGTATGTCAATCCTACATGCTCGTTCCTCATTATGACATCTTGGGGGATAAGAATCAGGAAAGTGGGAACTGGAAACAAACTATTGGAACAAGAACATAAACCAAACTATTTGAACCGGAACTTAACTGTTAGAACCGAAATTTAACTACTGGAACCGGAATTTAACTACTGGATCAAGAACTTAACTCTCTCTTTCAAAAATGACATTTGACCGCTAGGTCAATCTAGAACATTGTAGTTTGATGCTCCTACATCAGACTCCTGGGGAAGAAAAGAATGCTCCATCAAAACTTCAGGATTTATTTGATATTTATTGAACTCTATTGTTGTCATCCAACTAGCATCTTCAATCGGTTGTCCCTTCCACTTAATTAGATACTGATAATATGTTTGTCCTCTAGTCTTCTTTGTCACTTTCTTCTTCAAGATTGCTTCCACTTCTTTCCTTGTTGTCTTTGGCATTTGTTCCTTCCAATTTAGAGTCTGAACTTCCTCTTTTGCAAGTTCATCCTGTGATTCTGCTTCTGATTCACTGTATGGGTACAAGTCTGCAACATTAAAGATAGGGGATATTCCAATTCCTTCTGGTGGCTCAATCTAATAAGCATTGGCAGAAAACTTCTTGAAAATTCTGCATGGTCCTATCTTTTTCATTTTTAATTTGTTATAAGTCCCTACAGGAAATCTTTCTTTCCTCAAGTAAACCATAACTAAATCACCAACTTGGAACTCCTTTTCTCTTCTCTTCACATCAGCCCTTTGTTTATACTTGTTGCTACTTTCTGGCAACCTTTGCTTGACATTTTCCTGCAATTTTTGCATATGTTCTGCAAATTCTTCAGCCTTTGCACTCCTTGTCTCTTGCTTTCCCAAATCTCTAAGCTCATATACTCCTCTAGGATGCATTCCAAAAACAATCTGAAATGGGCTCATTCCTGTACTCCTATTAGGAGTATCAATATAAGAAAATTCAGCTTGAGCAAGTGCTAAATCCCATTGTCTTGGATTTTTATAAACCAAGCTTCTTAATATGTTTCCCAAACTCCTATTCACCACTTTGGTTTGCCCATCCGTCTGAGGATGATAGGCTGAGTTCAAACTGAGGTTTGTACCTAGATTTATCCATATAGTCCTCCAAAAGTGTCCCACAAACTTAGTATCCCTGTCTGAAACAATACTCACAGGCAGCCCATGTAATCTTACAATTTCTGAGAAAAAAAAAATTAGCAATATGAGTTGCTTCACTAGTTTTCCTACAAGCAATGAAATGAGCCATTCTTGAAAATCTATCGACAACAACATAGATAGAGTCATGTCCTCTTTGCGTTTTTGGCAAACCCAAAACAAAATCCATGCTTACTGCATCCCAAGGCCTGTTTGGTATTGGCAATGGCTGATATAACCCAGTGTTTTGGCTCCTTTCTTTGGCATGTTGACAAATCTTGCATTTCTCAACAAACTTTTTAACATTAGTTTGTAATTTTGGCCAATAATAGAAAGAATTCACTTGAGGGAATATCTTGTCTTGTCCAAAGTGTCTAGACAATCCTCCACTACGTTTCTCTTTAATCATTTTTTCTCTCATGGAGCACTTAGGAATGCGCAATTTGTTGTTTTTGAATGACAACCTCCTTGAATCATGTAGTCCAACCATTGACTTCTATTATAAATTACAGGATTTTGAATAGTTGCATATATTTCTTTAAAATTTGTGACTTCCTTGTACATGTCAATCATTTCTTCAAATCCCAAAATGCCAATCTTCAACCCCTATACAACCAAATTTACTCGACTCAAAGCATCAACAACTTTATTTGACTTACCTCTTGTGTGCTTGATTACAAAGGTGAAACTTGATAAAAGCTCTACCCACTTCACGTGCTTTTGGCTCAACTTTGGCTAATTATTTATGAACTGCAGAACATGATTATTAGAATACAAAATAAATTCTTTGGGCAACAAGCAATGCCTCCATTTTTTTAGAGCTTGCACAACAACATAGAATTCTTTATCATAGGATGAGTACTTCTGCTTGGCCTCATTCAAATTTTCACTAAAATAATAAGTTATAGGTCTCGTCTCTTGGCTTAGGACAGCTCAAATTGCTGTCCCACTAGCATCAGTCTCAACTTGGAAAGTTTTATCAAAGCTTGGTAAGGCCAAAATAGTTTTTTCAATGATCTTCTTTTTCAACAGTTTGAAGTTTCGATCTGCTGCCTCCGTCCACTTAAATGGTTGTTTTCTCTCCTTTATTGTTTCAACTATCGGTGCACAGATCTGACTAAAGCTTCTTATAAACTTTCTGTAAAAACTTGCAAGATCATGAAAACTTCTTCCCTCAAATACGCTCCTTGGAGTTGGCCAATTCAAAATTGCTTGTATTTTCTCTGGATCCATCTTCAAACCTTCTTCTTAGACTACAAATCCCAAATAGACAAGCTCTTTCTTCATGAAATTGCACTTCTTTAAATTTATCAGTAGCTTCTCTTTTTGCAAAGTATTCAAAACCAACTTAAGATGATCTAGATGCTCTTCTTCACCCTGACTGAAAATTAGAATATCATCAAGATAAACTATCACAAATTTCCCAGCATATTATTTTAAGACCTCATTCATTAGTCTCATAAATGTACTTGGTGCATTAGTGAGTCCAAAAGGCATCACTAACCATTCATACTATTGGTCTTGAATGGAGTCTTCCACTCATCCCCCTCTCTAATCCTTATTTGATGGTATCCACTCTTCAAATCTATCTTATAAAAATACTTTGATCCACTCAAACAGTCCATCAAATCATCCATATGTGGTAGGGGAAATCTATGCTCGATAGTGATCTTATTTATCGCTCTGGAGTCAGTGCACATGCGCCATTCACCTCCTTTCTTTGGATTGATCATTGTTGGTACTGCACACAGACTTAAGCTCTCCTTTATCAGTCCATTATCCAACAACTCTTGCACCCGTCTTCCAACTTCTTCATTTTCCTGAGGAGTTAGCCTATATGCTGCTTTGTTTGGTAAAGTCGCACAAGGTATTAAATCTATGTAATGGTTGATACTTCTAATTGGTGGTAATGCATTTGGAAATTCATCAACAATAATGTCGACATTATCATTTAGCAGATTTTTAATTTCTACAGGTAGATTATCTAAATTAGAAGTCAAAATTACCTTAGGTTTACCCACAACAGCAAAATGCATTTCCTACTCCTTTTTGACTTCACGCAGCAACTCTTTTCCATTGATCATCAAAACATTATTTCCAGTTGTTCCTTTGTTCGCTTCATCATTCAAAGGCAAAAATGTGCGCTTCTTCCCATCCTTCTCTAAGGTATATGTGTTCCTTCTGCCATCATGAATGGCTTTCCTATCAAACTGCCAAGGTATTCCCAGCAATATATGGCACACATCCATTGGCATCACATCACACAATATGATATCTTTATATGTACCAATCTGTATCTCCACTTTGCACTGTTTTGTCACTAAGAGTTGATGTCCTTTTTGTAACCATGACACTTTGTAGGGAGTAGGGTGTACCATCTTAGTTAATCCCAATTTCTTTACCATCTCGGTGGAGACAAGATTATCAGTGCTTCCACTGTCAATCACAACCTTGCAGCATTTTTCTTTAGACTTTCATATAGTCCTAAATATAATTTTCCTTTGAGCTGGTTCATTTGCTTCCTTTCCTGCCTTAAGCGACACTCTTTTTAACAATAAAGACTCTCCTACCTCAGGTGGCTCTTCTTTCCCCTTGACCTAAGGGTTTTCTTCTTTTGTCTCAGCTATATTCACATTCCTTTGATTTTTTGTTTTGTTTTGAGGACAGTCCCATGATCCATGTCCTAATTCTCCACATATGTAACACTGATTTTCTCTTCCTCAGCCTCTACCTCTGGGCAAAAATATTCCTCTACCAAAGTCTCCCCTCTGTGGTGGTCGATTACTTGAACCTCCTGCTTCACTCTAATAATTATGGAATCTTGGTCTGGAAGCTCCTCTTCCTCTTGTTGGACTCTTACCTCTGTTTCTCTGACTTTTATTCCTCAATATTTTCTCCTCTGCCTTCAAAGGTACTTGATAGGCACCTTCAATTGTCTTGAGACTTAGCAGACTGATTTTATCTTGTATGTCATATATCAAGCCATTGATATACCTAGATACCTTTTCTATGTCATCTTCATCATGTCTCAATCTAATGCTTAGCTTGTAAAACTCCTTTGTGTACTCTTTGACAGTCATCCCTTTCTGTCTTAAATTTTGTAACTGTCGGAAAAGGTTCAACTGGTAATCCTTAGGCATAAATTTACTTTTTAATTTGCTCACCATTTTATCCCATTTCTTAATCTTGGGCTTTCCCTTTCTTTCTCTGGATGTTTGTAGCTCATCCCACCAGATGGCTACATGGCCCTTCAATCTGGTAGCTGCGAATTTCACCTTCTTTTTGTCTTCAACCTCCTCATAGTCAAAATACTTATCTAATGAACTAATCTAATCCATCAACTCTTCCACATTAATGTTTCCTTCATACAGAGGTATTTCCACTTTTGGTCTTCCACTTGCTTTTGCCAACATCTTGAAAACTTCAGTTGCTTCGCTTTCTTCCTCTTCTTCTTCATCAGAAGGTTCTTCTTCAACACTAACATCTCCCTCATCAGGTACTCTCCTCTGATAATTTTCCATTATTTCCATTCTTGTACGAAGATGTCTAATTTATTCAAGAAAAACTCATTGGCTACAGGTCTTCCCTGACCTATGCCAGCTCCTTGTAATATCCCAAAAGGGAGAATGCAATAATACAAAAACACAATATAAGAACTGCAACAAAGAAACAATAAATCTAAATACACATCAGAATGCACAGAAATAGCTGAGCCATTTTATTATGTGGGAGGTGGATAAACAGTACAATAGTGCTCAAAATATGAGACACTCAAGCCAAAGAAATGGCCTAAAATGACACTGAAATTATCCCACAAGAGGAACTGCGTAACTGTTGGACTTCTGGAAGGAAAACTGAATTGTCTCTACTGCAATTGTTGGGACTGCAACTACCGACAACATGTAAAGTTATATCTAGGCAGTTCTGGAGCTCTGATGATGTCGAAAATTGAGATCCAGGCTCTATGATGGATACCCAAGATAACCCAGAAAGAATTTTCCAAATCTATCAATCTAAGAAAATCACCCTCTTAGGGCTTCACTATACAACTGCTGGGTATGCAGATCTGAAGCATAATCTAATGAAAGATGGGTGCAATAATATGTACAATCATATCTATGCTTGAAGGGTTGATCCCTTGACTAGATCCTTGTGCTAAAAGCTCAAGATCTAGCTCCTCCAATCTCCTTCACTAAATGTGGCTGTTGATCACTCAACAGCTTCAGAAAAATGTGCTATCAGAGAGGGAGGCTCAATAGCCTGATGCTATATGCTGCAATGAATCTCAATGCTGATAGAAATAATGTGCCCAAAGTGAGGATATGGTCCCACACAGGATGTCTAGCTGAAATAATGGAAACTTCCTTCCTCCAATAGATCTATAGGATTGAACTGCGCAATCCTTGAGGGGACTGCTACTGCATGGAGGTAAAATACAATGGCCTGAATGCCGGATATAGATCTGCTGCTCCTGAAAGGCTGAACATGAAGAACAAGGTGAGAAGATGAATCCTCCACCGGTTTCCTAGTTGAAGTGCTAGAAACAACCTCCTGAAGATGGCACCAATGCATGATGAGGAATATAGCTCAATAGAAACCTTCCCAAAGTAGGCACTTGAAGTCCCCCGTGGGTAAAGGTGTGATTTATGCTCGGAAACACCCTGTGCTAAAGAGCACTGCAGACTTAGCTAAACAACATAAGCATACATAGAAATGTCACATGACAAATCTAGATCTAAACAGATCAGAAATAATAATCTAAAAACTCCTTCTATTGTTGCCTTCATCTCCCTTATATGCTTTGTGAGCCTTCCATAGCCCTGGCCCACCTCATAACTGCACTACACGTGTGGCCACTAGCCTCCATGAAGATTGCATTGTCTCTCCATGTTCTCCACCATCTCTGCATTTAATTCCCACTCTCTCCATCATGTGTGCATTGGATGCAAAACTTCCTCCACCATGTCATCATTAGTGCTCTATGATCTTAGTTTGAATGCACCATGATCTTAGTTGACCTCCTCCAAGATCTCCATGATTTTACATTAATGATCCATGATCTCCACTCTTCCTTCATTTAAGAAGTTGCTCCACTACTCCATAATGTAGATCTAACTCTAAAATATCCATATACACACATAAAAAGTGGATTTTATTCATCTATGGGGTTTGTGGGTCCCTCCACCCTCTTATTTACTTAATTAATTAAGAAAATTAATAACTCTAATATTCCAATTACCTAATGGAAAATTGGGAATATTACAGTCCTCCCCGCCAAAATGTTGCTTGTCATCAAGAAACTGCAAAAGTAGATGCTACAGCAAACATCACCCCTCCAAATGGCATCATCATATGGAAGGCCTCCCCATCTGCCATAATGTGTAATGCATGCCCAACTCCAAATTTGCCTCTCTAGAATGTCTAGAATGGCCTCCAACTGAAAATTTAGATACCTCTCCTCATCAATGAATCTCCAAATGGCAACCATATGATGTCCAAAGATCTCCTCTATACATGAGATACATGAAATGAAGTGGTTTCTTCCCAAAGTGGAAAGTCCCAACTCATGAACTATCTCTTCTCCAACCCATGTCACATAGAGTAAATTTCGTTTATCAATGCTCTTATCATTAGACCTGTTGGCCTTGTAGGATCTTGTTGGACACCTAATCCTCTATTGGTAGGTGTGGAAGCCGAATGGACAAAGAAGAGTCCAAGTGACCTTGGAATGCGGAATCCAAGGGTCACGTACTATAAAAGTACATCTATGGTTAATAGTAATATAACTCACACCTATCTTTCCTATGTGTGTGTTTACCCATGCGTGTGTTTAACATGGTATCAAAGCTGATACGTTCATAACCAACTCAACCTTGTGTGAGCCATTTGTTTTTGTGGCCTGTATAAATCTGCAAAAATTCTGGTCATTTTTGCAGCATTCAGAGATTTTCTGCAGCTGTGATTTTTGCAACATTTAGAAATTAGTTTTGTGAAGAGCAGCGTTGTGCATCTTAAACTCTGCAGACGGCTTGAGGTCCTCCATAATTTGAGTAGCAGAATTTGTTCTTTGTTCCATAATTGGAAGTTCATGAAAGAAAAGGGTCTTTGAAGTCACTTGTATTCTTTTGAAAGTAAGTTGAACCACATTGTAAACGAGTGCATTATCGGTTGAAGCCGACATCCTTTATTTCTTGAAGCCTGAATTGTTGAGAAAAATGGCTAAAATCAATGATGCATTAGAGTTGTTGCATAACCTCATTCATTCCACTGTTCATGATATGGTAAAAACGAGCAAGAATGCTCTTTTTAATATTCAAACTTGCTTGCAAGATGCACAAGACAAGATTGAGTTTTTGCAGTTAGAGTCTCAGCTTCAGTAAGATGAACTTCAGCGAAAGAGTCATCATTCTGAACCTGTTTCTGTTCAAAACATTGAGAAGGACTCCCATCAGAAGCAAGAATATAAAATTGCAATCGATTCACATTCAGTTCTTTGTATAAGAGCAGATTTACATGCAGATGCAGCAGCTCAGTCTGCACTTCCCAAGCCCATCATCAGACCTTGGGAAGAGCTTGTCCACAACAAGCATAGAACTGGTCTTGGATATGACAAGGAGTTGTCCTTTCATATTCCGGACTACTCCAAGCCTATCAAATTTCAGAGTGTCGGATTTCTTTATGACAGTTCACCTGCAGCTATTCCAGATCCTGCTCCACTTCCACAACAACAACAACAGATTGTAAAATGCCAACACAGTGATCAAGTTGGCCATATGAAAGATCATTGTTTCGATCTTCACCCATGCAAGCACTGTGGTCGACACACCCATTCTTCACACAGATGCTTCAGAAACAAGCCTCCTGCAAGAAAAAATATTTGTCTTGGATGGATCGCTTCATGGCAATGGGCATCAATAGCCAAGAAGATATTTAAGTCACATGTCAGAACTTGTTCTCGAATATTGAACAAACTTGCAGTTGAGTTTTCGCCATCATCTCACCTTGTACCTAACGGGGGGGAGGAAATGGTGGTCATCTACAAGCTTCAAAGCCACATCAAGCGAGCCTGAGCAACAATCTCTCATTCCAAATTCAGAGTTGTAGCCAAAGATGTAGCGGTTCAAGCGAGTCTGAGCCACAATTCGTCATTCCAGATTTATAGTTGTAGTCAGAGACACAGATGCCCATGAGCATGCCTTTGGTTGATGGACAGCCTTAAACCATCCATGTGAAGTTGATATTCTTCCTCTTTTAGAACACTTCCTCTAGTAGAAGACTTTAGCTTCTTGTCAGATTTGGAAGAGTTCCAGGAACTGCAATAAGCGTTGCGTTCCAGTGTTGGTGGTCATCCTTAAACTACCTCTTTATGCCAACATTTCAGAGAATTGATTCAGCCTAAGTGCTGCCATGCATACTTTGCAGATTTGTATTACAACTCTCTTCTTGAACTCACACATAACCCTTTGGATTAAGGGGGGGAATGTTGGACACCTAATCCTCTATGGGTAGGTGTGGAAGCCGAATGGACAAAGAAGAGTCCAAGTGACCTTGGAATGCGGAATCCAAGGATCACGTACTATAAAAGTACATCTATGGTTAATAGTAATATAACTCATGCCTATCTTTCCTATGTGTGTGTTTACCCATGCGTGTGTTTAACAGATCCAAGCATCATATCAACATAGTGCAAAATAAGAAGTAGAGACATATGGATGAACATGTATAATGTCAAAACATACTCTCCCAATAACAACCACCACAGCAAAGCCTCTTGCTGCTATGCTAGATCATCATGAAAACAAGTAAGAGAGCCATACTCTCTCAATAGAAGCCACCGCAACAATGCTTCTTGCTGCCATGCCAAATCAGCATCAATATAATTGTGACAGCCATACTCTCTCAAAAGAAGCCACCGCAGCAATCCCTCTTGTTGCCACAGCACATCATCATTGTACCAAATGTAGTGGCCGTATTCTCTCAAGAGAAGCCACCGCAGCAATGCCTCTTACTGCCCCATCACATCATCATTATACCAAGTAAATGACCATAATCCCCCAACAGAAGCCAACGTAGTAAGGCCTCATGTTGCCATCCTCCATCAATGTCATGCAATGTATGGGGAGAAACCAGCCCATACACTCCCAAAACTAACCAAAGCAACAAGGATTCTTGGTGCTTTCTTACCTCATCATGATGCAATTCATGGAGCAACAACATACTAATGGACATGTGGAATGTCTCATTAAAACAATACAAACAATCTCCCTGCTGCCACATCATGTGAGAGTTATTCCTTGTCCCAAACCCAAGTACATACATGAACATGAGATACATCCCAAACAAAAGTACATTGAAAGACATGAGACATATCACAAACAAAAAAAATATATATGGACATAAGGTATATCATGAGATGTCCAAACTCTCTCATCAATAACCAGCGCATCCATGCCTCCTGCTGTTGCATGTCATCAGTGATATACATGGCATGGACCACACAAATGTGAGTTGTTGGGTAGTATCCATACTCACCCAAAAGCAACCAGCGCAACCATGCTTCTTGCTTCCCTCGTGGTCTGCAGGAAGGTTGGCAACCTCCTACTCCTCATCCAAATCCATTCATCCCAATGTGGATGATGAATCATGCCAAGCTCAATATTAATATCCATCCAAGGTATAATACCAATATCCTCCATCTGAATAGCTTTACACTCCTTGAAATGTTGGAGTGCACCTCCTTTGAGGCCTCTCCATGAGATCCTCCCATCAATGGCCCATTAGAACCCATAAGGCTCCATACATGTTGTAGGTAGAATCTCCTCTTTGAGCTGTGAGGAGCTCATCAAGAAAACTTCATCTTGACAATGGAAAGTGTTTTCCATCATAAGATGTCTACCATCTATCATTTGTCCCTCCAGTGCTTCATGAGTGAAGCTGTCTTCAGGATGCACCAAGAATAACGGGGCCCTCTTCTCATCACTGCTGCTAAGTGACAACGTTGTAGATCTGCATGGGGATACATGTGCTGTCTCATGGCCATATACAATGCTAAACTCATAGTCCGGCATTGTACTGAATAGGACTGTGCTCCTCCCATCTTCTGCAACTCCACACTTCAACACAAAGTGTTAGGTGTAGCTCAACCATGACAAACTGGGATAGCTATACATCTTCTCCTTGATCAAGTCAAGGGTCCTCTGTGCAGTGATAATTTGCTGCTCCAAATCAGAAAGGTGTTCTAATCCTTGGTTATGCACTTTCCCTGATGGCATGGTCTCACAAATCTCAATATGAGGTACTGAAATAATATGAGATGAAAGTATATGCAAACCTTGGATAAGCTGAATCTCGGGAACATCTTGCACATCTACAAGAGTTCCTCCAACTAGTGCAATGGCCTTTCCAAATGCTGCTAATGATGATGGATGCATCTCCTCTACTGTACTAGCGCTGGTATCTGCCTCCTCCTCCTCATGCGTCTCATGAATCATGCATGGGGATCCTAATGTCAAGTGCTCAAGACCATCTTGCAAAGATGCAAGTGTTCTTCCTCTTGATGTAAGTACATCTACAGTTGGTGGTGGTGGTAGAGGCTCCTCCTCCTGAGTGATAATGAGGACATTTTCCTTGGGCTCTTCATGTATTATCTCCTCAATGATGGGAGATGTCTCTATGTGAGATGTCTCTGGTTTCTTTCTACCAAACTTCTTCTTCAGTCTTTGAATAAAATCTGCATAAGCAAACACTTTCATGTGTGACAATTGACTAAACCACCAATCTCCTGCTTCACCTTCTAGGTGCAGTGCTACAATCTCCACAGCCTCTCTTTCTGCTACTAGATATAGCTGAAAGAGGGTGGCTAATTCTTCCCTCCAAGCCCTCAATGTGCTTGTGGAAGATCCATCAAATGTAGGCAAGAATATTCTATACCTCTTTCTTCTATTGCTACTGCGAGATCTCCTTCCTTCTTTGAGTTGAAAAAACTGTTGGAGAGAGAGATTCTCCTTTAGTGCTCTAAATTTGTGCTTTGTACTCGGACATATATTTACTAAGGGTCTCATACCCCAAGTCCCCTTCATATTCACACCATTCCCCTCTCTTATAAAAAAAAGTGATCTAGTAAAATGATGTGAAGCTCTTTGCTTCCCGCGTTGCTTCTCATGCTGATAGGAAGTGCTTGGACCTTCCTCTTTTTGAACTCTTCTTGGATCCTCCTTTTGCCTTTCTCTCTTCATTTGATTGACCTCCTTGGAGAGATCATGCATATATCTAAAGAGAAGAGTGGAAAAATTGCAATCCTCGTTCATTGTAAATCTCTGCTATTGGCTTCTTCTTTTGATGCAAAAGATGAAGTGCCCACAAGCTAAGCCAAAGATCATTCTCTGATACCACTATAATATCCCAAAAGGGAGAATGCAGTAATACAAAAACACAATATAAGAACTGCAGCAAAGTAAACAATAATCTAAATACACATCAGAATGAACAGAAATAGCTGCGTCATTTTATTATGTGGGAGGTGGATAAACAGTACAAAAGTGCTCAAAATATGAGACACTCAAGCCAAAGAAATGGCCTAGAATGACCCTGAAATGATCCCACAAGAGGGACTGCGTAATTGCTGGAAGGAAAACTGTTTTGTCCCTGCTACAACTACTGGGACTACAACTGCCAGCAAAATGTAAAGTTAGATCTAGGCAGTTCTCAAGCTCTAATGATGCTGAAAATTGAGATTCGGGCTCTATGATGGATACCCAAGATAAACTAGAAAGGATTTTCTAGATCTATCAATCTAAGAAAATCACCCTCTTAGGGCTTCACTATACAACTGTTGGGTATGCAGATCTGAAGCAAAATCTAATGAAATATGGTTGCAATAAGATGTATAATCAGATCTATGCTTGAAGGGTTGATCCCTTGACTAGATCCTTGGGCTAAAAGCTCGAGATCTAGCTCCTCCAATCTCCTCCACTGAATGTGGTTGTTGATCACTCAACAGCTTCAAAAAACTACGCTGTCAGAGAGGGAGGCTCAATAGCCTGATGCTAGACGCTGTGATGAAGCTCAATACTGATGGAAATAATGTGCCCAAAGTGAGTAGATGGTCCCTCACAGGATTTCCAGCTGAAATACTGGAAACTTCCTTCCTCCAATAGATCTACAGGACTGAACTGCGCAATCATTGAGGGGACTGTTGCATGGAGGTAAAATACAATGGCCTGAATGTTGGATATAGATCTACTGCTCCTGAAAGGCTAAACATGAAGAACAAGGTGAAAGGATGAATCCTCCACCGGTTTCCTAGCTGAAGTGCTAGAAACAACCTCCTAAAGATGGCACTAATGTTTGATGAGGAATATAGCTCAATAGAAACCTTCCCAGAGTAGGCACTCAAAGTCCCCCATGGGTAGGGGTGGGATTTCCACTCGGAAACACCTGTGCTAAACAACACTGCAGACTTAGTTGAACAGCATTAGCGTGCATAGAAATGTCACATTAAAAATCTATATCTAAACAGATCAGAAATAATAATCTAAAGCCTCCTTCTATTGTTGCCTTCATTTCCCTTATATGCTTTGTGAGCCTTCCATAGCCCTAGCCCACCTCATAACTGCGATGCACATGTGGCCACTAGCCTCCATGAAGACTGCGTTGTCTCTCTATGTTCTCCACCATCTCTGCATTTAATTCCCACTCTCTCCATCATGTGTGCATTGGATGCACAACTTCCTCCACTGTCAGCATTAGTGCTCTATGATCTTACTTTGAATGCACCATGATCTCAGTTGACCTCCTCCAAGATCTCCATGATTTTACATTAATGATCCATGATCTCCACTCTTCCTTCATTTAAGAAGCTGCTCCACTACTCCATAATGTAGATCTAACTCTAAAATATCCACATACACACATCAAAAGTGGATTTATTCATCTATGGGGTTTGTGTGTCCCTCCACCCTCTTATTTACTTAATTAATTAAGAAAATTAAGAACTCTAATATTCCAATTATCTGATGGAAAATTGAGAATATTACACTCCTCTCCTGGGTGGCATATTTCTTGAAATTTTAAGAACAGAACTCAATTCCTGTTTTCTCTGATACCAAATGGTATACTTGTAGACCGAATTCTTACAAACGATCTGAAGTTATGCTTTCTGTAGCTCTGTTTTGAGTCGGATTGACACAGGATCTCCAAGTTCTGTCACTAAAATTCTTTTAAAATATAATTTACAGATTGGTGAAGGAAGAATGAAATAATAAAAAAAATATACACAGACTCAAATCGAATCTGCTGGTGCTACTCTCTTCACACAGCATGTAATAGCATTACACAACCAGCAAAATGCAATGAATCGAACATACCATCTAGGGTATAAAATCTGTTCTCAAATAACATTTCAAAAAGCAAACTCAGATTTCATAGCAATCACACCCATCTCTGCATACTCAGCAATCAGTTTTTTTTTAAGAAAATAAACACAACACTTTTTTGTTTTCCGTCTACGCTATTCTACCCTTGGAATAATGAAATCCTATCCTCTTTTACACTCAAGCTAAAATATTACAATCAAATCCATGCCAATCTCTTAGCAAAATCACGATCCCTAATTATTTGCAATCCTCAACACCTATGCTAAAAACCTTAATCTATCACGCATGAAAAATGGAGTTAGCAATCAATTGTTGTGCCAGAATAACAAATTTGCTAAATTTACCAGATCTCCTTTGATTTGTCCATGCGTATCATGCTATTAACCAAGCTCCTTGACCATTAGTTACGCATTATCTTAGAAGATATAGGCAGAGTTGATATGACACATCAGTATGTCAATCCTACATGCTCGTTCCTCATCATGACAGCTTGGCGGATAAGAATCAGGAAAGTGGGAACCGGAAACAAACTATTGGAACAAGAACAGAAACCAAACTATTTGAACCGGAACTTAAATTTTGGAACTGAAATTTAACTTATGGAACCGAAATTTAACTACTAGAACAAGAACTTAACTCTCTCTTTCAAAAAGGACATTTGACCGCTAGGTCAATCTAGAACATTGTAGTTTGATGCTCCTGCATCACTACTCCTCCAAGATACGCAGTACAATCTCTATGTGCTGCAAATGCTCCTCCCATGTGCGGCTGCAAATAAGAATGTCGTCAAAGAACACCAGGACAAACTTTCTCAGCTGACCACGGAAGATGTGGTTCATACAAGACTGGAATGTAGTTGGAGCGTTGGTCAGCCCAAAGGGCATCACCAGAAACCCAAAATGGTCACAGTGACAGTAAAACGCAGCCTTGGGGACGTCCTGGTCCCTCACCCTGATCTGATGGTACCCCGATCTCAGATCGATCTTGGAGAAGAACTATGCTCCCCTCAACTTATCCATCAACTCATCGATCCTGGGGATAGGGTAACAGTTTTTCATGGTTTTCTTGTTCAAGGCCCTGTAATCTGTGCACATCCGCAGTGTGTCGTCCTTCTTCTTCACTAGAACCACTGAAGAAGAAAATGGGCTCGTATTGGGCCGGATATGTCCCAATGCCAAGAGCTCATGTATAGCTCTCTGAATCTCATCCCTATCAATGTTGCACGAGGAGGGGACGAAGCGGGGACGCAGATACATCATTTCCCAAAAATAGGAAGCGAAGCGTCTGGGAAGCATATATATATATATATATATATATATATATATTATATTTTTTTGCATTTATATTAAAAAAGACATCCAAAACACCAAATTAGCTGTAGAAGATATGAAAACATGCATATTTGTACATAAATCAAGATAGATATGGAATCCATTGTATATTAATGATTAATTATTTGAGCATCAACCATCTAGAATCTAGATTCTTCTCCTCTTGTCTAGCCTTTGCCTCTACCTCGATTGTCTAGGATATTAGTCAACATTGCCTAATTTTTATCAAACTACCTAATGATTAATCCAAGCCTTAAAATATGGTAGAAAAACTTAACATGCTTGATCGATGATTTTGACTTGATTGAAAGGGAATTTTTTGCTAGTGACATGACAAAGGAGTTCAACAATTAACACCACCAACACTGGGGTACATATAGGGCTTGGTGCTCTTGATTAAATGTCAATCACATAACCTAATACATGATATAATCTAATGAAATGCCACAAGCCTATTGATCTTGAATTCCTGAAAACTGTTAAGTCTGTTGAATTTTGAATAAGGTATGAAATTCTATTTTCTCCATATGAAGTCCGATGAGGTTGGAACCACTCTCAAACATCCCGAGTCATTTCATGGTAGTTAAAAATTTAAGTAAAAGGATGAAATGGAGATAAAGGAGAATGTCACTTTTACTTTAAGAATTTAACATTACCATGAGGGAGCATCTAGGAAGCATCTAAGCCCCAACCCAGCTTAAGTCAAAGAAAAATTTGTATATATTTAGAACCCTGTGGAATAGCTCATCTCCCTTCAAATCTGTACAAAAACGGTCGTGATCTGTACGGATCTGACCTGGAAATGCCACGTTTCCGTACGCCGATTCGTCGTACGAAATGCGGTTCCGGCGTACAGAGACGCGGATCAGGGCTAGTTGTTTCCGAAATTGCGGGAAGCATACGGTCAAGCCCAATCCGCATTTCCGAGATTCGGATCTGCATTTCGTATGACAGATCCCATACGATTCCGTACGGGACGCGGATTGGGTGTTGGAGTCGGGTGGGGGGGGGGGACGTTTCTTGCAACACTGGTCCCTATAGGCCTTGAGGTGCCTGTAGGGAGTGGTGATCACTTCCTGGATGCCTTGCTCCAGCTCAATGGTGTGCTCAAACCCCCGATCGAGTGGCTGCCATAGTGGACTGTCCCCAAAGACCGTGGAGTAACGGTCTAGGATAGCCTACACATCCAGGTGCATAGGCTGAACCGAGACACCTACCTCTGAAATCCTCAGCTCCACTGTCCACTCTATGTCTCCCTTCTGGAAATCTGCCTCCATTCGATGCGCAAAAACTGTCTGTGGAGGGTATGTATGCATGCCCTTGATCATCACGTGCTTCCCACTCTTCTTGTTTGTCCACTCCATCTCCAGTGTCTCCCAATCTGTAGTGACCTTCCCAAGGGTGATAAGCCATTGAACACCCAACACTATGTTGGTGTCTAGAATATAGACCATGAAGAAATGATCTGTCAATGTATATGTCCCCATGGTCAACGTTTGTGCCAGGACATAACACATGCAATGCATGGTCCTGGCCCCTGGAACTAAAACAGAAAACCCATCAAAGTTTTCCGTCTGTATTCCCTCCTCTGAACTAGCTGGGCATCAATGAATTTGTGTGTGGCCCCGCTATCCACCAACACTGAGACACGCTGCCCCTGAAATGCCCCTCGGACCCTCAGCATTAGGTACTTGGGAACTCCCTGCAAGGATGCAAGGACCCCTCTTGTAGGTGCAAATGCTGACCCTCCTGTTGTTGGGGGAGGTGGTGGTGGCTAATCCCCTCCTGGTGTTCCAGTGCTGGCATCTCCTCCCAACTCCTCATATGCCTCCTCTTCTCCTTCACTGTTGAAGAAGACCTCAATTTAGTGTGACTTCCCTCCGACACATCTGTGACCCGGTGCCCATGGCAAAGCTTCCTCTATCTCATATCTCTCCAGGTATCATCATCCAAAGGCCCTCGGCCCTAGTTCCCTCTCAGTGGTGGGGCTCTCACATCCTTCCCCTTCTATTGGAATGTTGGTCTATTGGGCACGAGAGCCCTCATCCTTGGTAAATCGTCCTGCAAGTCTCTCATCCTCCTTACTACGTCCTGCAGCGTAGTGGGCCAAGTGGACCTCACTAGCCCGCACAAGGGTTCAGCCAGTCCGTCAATGAACAAGTATGCTCTCCTGGGCACGGACATATTTGGAACAATCACTAAAAGCTTCAAAAACTCGGAAATGTAGTTTTTCGGGTTCCCCGTCTGTTTCAGCCTGGTTAGCTCAACAAAATGTTCCTCCACTCTTTCTGATCAAAACTTTTTATCAATCTTCGAGTGAACTCATCATACGTTGTCACTGGTGAGTGACCCAGTGTAGCCATCCCATGGAACCACCAGTCATGGGCTTCCCCCCCAAGATGCAGTGCTGCCACCTTGATGGTGTGAAAATTTCAATCTAGAAATATACAGTTGCAGTGATAGATTTATTTCTCCTACTTATTACCCTGATAAGTTATTTACAAAAATCTATCAGTAAATTTCGAAATAAATGCTACTACAACATTCACAATTACATATGGAGAGAAAGAAATAGCAAGGAAAATAAGCATAAGAAACAATCAAATGTACACACTTATTTTTGGACAATTGTCCTCGGAAAAACCCAATGTGGGAAAACCAGTGGAGCAGATTAGGGTTTTACTATTATTCTTCAACAAATGAATCTTTACAAGGAATACATTGGCAGATATATATCAAAAAACACCTGAGACAAAATTCCCGGATCCTCCCGAAAATTTTCTAACACCCGGAAGAGCCTCTGACTCGCTCTGCGTCTGTCTTCGTGTTTCTCTGCCCAGTCCCTGTGCTGGAGTGCATCACTTTGCGTGGGTGCACTGCGCTGCAGCTCTGCACTGCCTTTTGTGGCCCTCTACATCCCTCTGTCATTAAAGGTTAATCACAAATTTAAGTACTTAAAGACTTAAATAATCTTAATTCAGGAACTTCACTCATCCATTTTGCATTTCATTCTCATAGTAGTTTCACTTAACAACTTACTTCCAGCATAAACTTGGTTGATAGACTCCTAGGGCAACCCTTTTTCATCTAACTTGAGGGATTCAACTCTTCTTGGTGGTTAACACGGTGACCTTGTAGTCGTCAGAGACACAATCTCTGCAACGCCGGAGGCACTAGGTGGTTGGAATACAAGGGAAGGTATCGTTAATTAGGCAATTGCCTACTTCCTGTTGGCTTCCATCCCACAACTTAACCTTAGGATTATTTCTCAAAACAGTTAAGGAAGAGGTTCAACTTAGATTAGGCATTTAATCTAAAATAAACCAAGATCCTTGCATCATACTTAGGTCTTAGGAGTTGCATTTCATATAGGTTAGTTTTTCATTTAAGAAGCGGTTGTCCATCCGATTACTTGGCTCTAATTTATAATAAGCAAGAGATTTTGACTCCATCAGACATTGGTATCAATTGTAAATTCAATAGAATCCTTAATCTTGCCAACTTTTACCAAGTAGCTAGGCCACTCAATTGTGTCTCCCGAAAAATTTGGTTCCCAACTTGTTTTCCATCATCTCATCTCCATAGGGACTACCCCCCATAGCCTATTGTTAGGAGACAACTAGAACAGAGTGGGCGGGGATCAAAGTGACAGCTCCCGGCCTGAGCGGTTGTCGTGGTGCATGTACAAACTGAGTGAAAACATGTCCCAACCCCTGGTGGGAAATGAACCACCCTACCTTAAAGGGGGTACACTGCGATACCTTACACATCATTATGTTATCCTTTGAGCCCTGAGCAGTTAATCAAAGAAAAATCATAAAAATAAATTGACATATAAAGAAGGGTGGAAAAATCAAGGTCGGGGCACCTAATGCACCACAATTGCTCCCCCCTATACATTATATACCCAAGTGTGGACTTCCCTTTTACTAGATACCCTTGTACCCCGACATGTGGCCCAGGATTGCACCTTTCATTCCCTATTCCATTCATCTCTTTAGCACATGCCACCAACATTTGAAGGATGTACCTTAGACATACTATCCCCTCTAAGGGTAGAAACCACCTAATAGGGTACTTGGTTAACCCCCTTTGGAGCTTGGAGCTATTAGCACATGCCAAAGTCCACTATGGAAGGGCATGCCATTATGAAGTACCCACCTGTTTTCCATGCTTTGTAAGCTCTTTAAATCGATTTCTTTAAATGACTTGTTGTACTAGAAGGCTAAGGGACACATTGGATCTGATGTAGGATTGCAGATGGTCTCCATTCTGGGTTTGGTCTCCCTATACGGGGTCCTAACCCTCCAAAGGGCTACATTGGCACATGTCCATGGGCCTCCACAACAACAGACAACATTCCATGGATCACTAGAGATGTTCAGATATTGCTTGAGATTCACCTATTGGACGAGGAAGATGCACCTAGTTCACCATGCCTAGCCGACCCCACAATTATACCATGCACTTGGAAAATGATCCAAGACTTGTATGATGATGTGGCATCACTTACACCATCATCTAAACCCTTACATATGGTCTACAGGAATCTTTGATCTATTTGGAGACCCATGAGGTTACTTGTGTGCCCCCACACCCATTGGGAGCACCACAAGATTCTTATTTGGAGAACACAGGGCCAACCCCTTATCCACTACTTTTGGGAGTCCTATTCATCATTGTGGCACTTATGGACTTCATCAGGCTTCTTAAAAGGTCCAACAACATTTATTACTGATCATTTGACCTCTTGAGAGGCTTATTCTTTTGTTTATGAGCTAGTTTGGTGGGTTTGTCACCAAAAGTTAGTTATTTTGCACCTTATTTTATTGTAGGGACTAATGTAGGCATAATTAGATAAATCAAACTCATTATAAGTGTATAAATACAAGTGATGTGAATTCATTTTAGCATCATCACTTGGTTGGATTTGTATCTCTTTAGAGAACTTCACTATCCTTCTTGGAGGACAAATTTTTGAGGAATGGAATGAATTTTGATGTTTTAGTTATTTTCTCTTGTCTTGGAGCTTCTTGATTGGAAAATTGTTGATGGTTGGATATACTCTTAAAACATATAAGTACATTTAATGTTATTTTCCTCTTTATTTTTTTCATATACATTGTTGCTGGATTTTCACTATACTAGGGCTAATTTGCTGCATCCATTTATGCGAAGTTGTGGAAATTGGGTTTCTAGATAGTGAAAGCTTCATATATGGGCCATGTATTATGAAAGAATGTTCCTAGAGATGCTTCTTTACTGAAATTCATCTTTATACGCCATTTATTTTTCAAAACAAAGTATAAAGCTCTCGAACCCGCTTTGTCGTTACCCTAATGTTATGTGAAGTTGTCTTTGAGGCCTCCTTGACATAGAAAATTGAATGTCCATAGTCATAATTCTACTTGACTCTAATCTCCCCAAAAGGATTAGGCACTGATACTCTATAGATGATCACCTCAAAGCTTATTTCTTTCACCTTCCCCCCTTTTCTAGACCTAGCCAACATAGGTCACCTAGGGCATCAATTATCTCACAATCTAGCCATCCAAACACTTCGATTTTCGGTCCAAAACTGCGCTAGTGTATCCTCAAGAATCTCTCCAAATTTCATGAGATTCCAACAGTGGGATCTTGAGATATCGCAAGCCCTAGCTTGAAGACCGTTTCTTGCCCCTGATTTCCTTAGGCAAGAAACCTCGCTAGGATCATTCCATTACCTTTCCTTGAAAATTCCTTCCTTGATTCCTTCTCCTCCCTGATTAGGTCAAGTATATCATTGGTTGCTAAACCCTACCCCTTGGGTCCGCT
Source organism: Pinus albicaulis (assembly GCA_034641835.2). Classification (NCBI taxonomy): domain Eukaryota; kingdom Viridiplantae; phylum Streptophyta; class Pinopsida; order Pinales; family Pinaceae; genus Pinus; species Pinus albicaulis. Next base: position 1,256,259,770 of record CM076570.1, read on the forward strand.
TGGTCTCGTGTGGTCCCTGTTACCCACCACATCGTGAGTGATATCCCTAGGAGAAAATTTTCTCCATGATGGACCTCAACCGGCAGCTAGTAGCCCCTTGCAGCCTTCTTCTAGCTCGTTGTGCCATTTCTCCACCACCTGAGCCAGCCATGTGGTCCCTCACCCATCTGTATTGATCGTATGTTTGAAGGTGGTCCCTCACCCATCTTTTCATTTGGTAATTGAGTATTGGGTTTATTTATCATGGATACTTCTATACATGGATTGATGGGAGGATTTGGCGGAAAGAGTGGACTTAGTTTGTGCTCTTGTCCCCTTGATCTCTTTTGGGTGTTACCAACACCCTTGGATCTTAGTCCTGTGGGACCTCTTTTATTGACCTTTTGGTTCTAGGGTGGCACTACTTGGGAAACCTCGACTTTGGTTGTGTGGTCCTGCTCCCTTTTCTGCATATATTATTCCCCTTCCACTCACTATACCCCCATTCATCATTTCTCCCACCTAGGTCCACATTGCTTCTCTAGGTCCACATAGGGTCGACGTACCTATCCCCTTGTCCCCACCTTGGGTCAAGCCTGGAAGGATGCCCCAGAGGTTGAAGAACCTAAAAGAAAAATTAAAAGCATAATCGGCCACATTTAATAGGAAATTGTACTAGAAAATGCCAAAGATGGTCGGGACAAAATATAATTAGCACGTGGGAAAAAGCCAATACATGAGCTTTGCCCCATACCCATGGTCCTCACCCTGGTTCCATAGGCCCTAGATGAGCCTCCTTTATCATTTAGGAACCCTTGATTGTCCCAACCCCTAGAGGGTAATGAACCGGCCTACCTTAAAGGGGTAATCGTTGCTATATCTGACATATCATGCTCTTATCCTTTGAGCCTCGAGCAGTTAATTAAAGAAAATTCATAAAAGGAAAAAAGCATATAAATAAGGGTGGAAAAATCAAGGCCGAGGCACCTCATGTACCACGATTTCTCCCCCCTACACATTACATACCCAGGTGTGGGCTTCCCCTAATCTAGCTTCCCCTATGCCCCAATATGTGGCCTAGGATTGCCCCTCTCATTCCCTACTCCATTTCACTTATTTATCACTTGCCACCCCCATTGGATGAATGTACCTTGGACAAACTATCCCCTTTAAGGGTTGAGACCACCTAATAAGGTACTTGGTTAAACCCCTTTGGAGCATGGAGACACTAGCACATGCCAAAGCCCACTACGTAAGGGCATGCCATTGTGAAGTGCCCACTTTGTTATCCATGGTTTGTAAGCTCTTTTACGCGATTACTCTAATGACTTGTTGTACTGGAAGACTAGGGAACGCATTGGATCTTATACAGGATTGCAGGTGGTTTCCATTTGGGTTTGGTCTCCCTATACGGGGTCCTAACTCCCAGATGGCTACATTGGCACATATAGGGTGTGCGTGGAGAGCCATGGGCCTCCACAGCAGCAGACAACACTCCACGGATCCCCACTGATGTTTAGAGACTGCTGGTGATCCAATTTTGGGATGATGATGAAGTGCTTGGTACACTATGCCCAGCAGGCCCCACAGGAGCACCACACTCTTGGCAGGTGTCCCAAGACTTGTATGATGTCATGGAAGAATTCATTCCATCACTCGAGCCCTTGCAGAGGATCTACAGGCATCTTTGATTCATATGGACACCCATGGGATCATTTATGTGCCCCCACACCCACTGGGGGCACCACAGGTCTACTACTTAGAGAACAAGGGGCCACCCCCTTGTCCATCATATTTTGAGGAGATTATTCATCATTATGGCACTTTTGGAGATTATTATGCCTTTGGAAGACCCAAAGACATGCACATATTATTATTTGACTTCCAAAGAGGCTTATTATTTCATTTTGTGAGCTAGTTTGGTGGGTTTGTCACGAAAAGTGGTTTTATTTGCACATTCTTTTATTATTAGGGGCTAATGTAGGCTCATCAGCTAATTCGAACTCCTAAAAGGGGTATAAATTGATGTTAGTTGGATTCATTTGTATCATCACTTGACTTGGGATCTCTCTCTCTTTAGAGAATTTCGCATTTTTTCCGTGGTGGAGATTCTTGGATGATGGATGAATTTTGATGTATGGATTTGGGCTATTTCTATCTTGGAGCCTCTTATGTGCAAATGTGATGCCGGTTGGATATACTCTCTAACATTGTAAGTGTAAATTTGATGCTATTTTATTGTTGTTGCATAGTGCTTGATTTCACTATAATTAGGGCTAGTTGCTACATAATTGAAATGTGGAATTATATATCTATTCAACTTAATCTATGTATGGGCATTGTTAAATGAATGAAATTTCCTAGAGATCATTTTATCTCGATCAGATTGCACCATTTGTATGAAGTACAAATGATTAAAGGTCACTTTTCTTATCTTTTCCTTAACATTGGACAGAGTTCACTTTCTGGGCCTCCTTGAATAAGAAACCGAGTTCTTATTCATTATTTTCCTTGACTCCATATCCCCAAGTGAATTAGGCATAGATCCCTCATAAAAGGGCAGTCAAATTCCCTTATTTTTCACATTTTTCCCCTTTTCCCGTGGTCTAGCCCCATTAGGTTACCTAGGGCATAAAATTCCAAGGAATCTAGCCACAGGAAAACTTCAATCTCCTATAGGCAACTGCGTTGGTCTGTCCCCTCAATCTCCTCAGAATTTCAGCCAATTCTGATGGTGGAATCTATCGGTATCTCGAGCCCTAGCTCTAGGGCCAAGTTTTGCCCTGTGTTTCCCAAGGCTAGCACATGGTAGGATCAATTTGACCTTTTGAAGTAAAAATTCTTATTTGATCCTTTCCCCTCACCTTGTTCAGGATAGGAGCATCATTATTTTCTATATTCCATCCCCAAACCTGGGCTGGGTCCACTTGGTCCCGTGTGGTCCCATTTGTTGTTAAAGACTATTCATCAAGGACTATTTGGGAATCCAAGTTCTTATAGGATTTTAGGGATCGGGAAATACCTCTTCAAGTTGTACCCATCATACTTGCCCTCCAATCCTCACCCCCCTTCCCCTAGAAGATCAAGTCCCTTGTTTAAAAGGCAAGCAAATCTCACTCTTTGTTTTATCCTAGGGAAAGGGTTTCTAGGGTCACCTCACACCTATTCATTAACATGTATTTCATAAGTGGCTTCCCCAAAACATCGAGACTCCTCCCATCGGTGAAAGTTCATAAAGAGCAGGGAGCCTTAGTTGTGGTGACAATGGGCTAAGCCTCCACCGTTGCCCTTAACCTAGCAGTTTCCCTCTTAGGAACCCCTTTTAGTTCTCCTGTTGGTTTGTGTGGTAACAGTCCCACAATCCATTAAGGGTAATTCTTCAAAGACCACTTGGAATCCAAGCCTTTACAAGAATTTTAGGGTTTGAGGGCCTCCATTATAAGATATAGGGCCTTTATTATAAGATATATTCCCTAAAACTCAACCTTGAAATTATCCTTGAGCCATTCCTTAAGAGCCTTCAACCTTGTCGTCTAAAGAAAGCAAGCTATATATTTGAGCCTCTCTCGTGAATAGGCCCCTAGGATCACCTCTCACCCTATGATTGTCTACTTATTTTGTGGTCCTTATCATATCGGGTTTCCTCCCATCGGTGAAAGTTCGTAAAGAGTAGGGAGCCTTAGCCGAGGTGACAGTGGGCTATTGCTCCATTTGTTGCCCTTAATATAGTAGTAGCCCTCCGAGGAGCCCCTTTTAGAGCCCCTACTAGTTTGAGTGGTAATACGGCCCAAGAAGGGAACTCGCACTCTTGGAGGACAGAGAAAAGAGGAGGGGGTGCGAATTAGGAGAGAGAAAGAGTGGGGGCCACCAAGGGAGAGAAGGAGGCCAGCAATTATAAATAAGGAGAAGAGGCCTTCATTTGTATCTTTTGACAATCTAACTTCTAAACACAACTTTTCTTGAGTTGTCTAGCCAAGAAAACCAGTGTTGTTTAGCACAAGGAATACCCAAGTGGGAATTCCACCTCTACCTTCGGTGAAATTTGAGTGTGACCCTAGGAGAGTAATTGGGTGTTTGTTCCGGGAAATTGAGGTGCTAAATTTGGAGGTAATTCTTCAGTTGGTGCGTGCTTCTCCTAGGGTGCAAAAGAAAATTCGTGTGGGTGAGAAGAGCCCACAAACAAGGGAGCTTGGGTTGGATATTTTGCATGGAATTTCCCACAACAAGGACGAGTTTTCCCTTGGAGATTTGCAGCACCGAAAGTGTTGTAAATTGGAGGGCCGAATTTGTCTATCCAGGGCTTGCACTGAGGTTTATTGGCAGCTTCTGCTTACTTGTTGAGAGCAGGCGTTTGGAGGCTTAGGGAGCTAGGAATCACTTGGAGATTGGGAGAGAAATTTCGCAGTACTTGGGGAAGATTTCCAAAGGGAGTTTGGTCCACGTTGTAGCAATTCGATTGCTGTAGCTTCACTGGCAGACTTGTGGGAGAAACACACAAATTTGGGGTCACCAGTGACTTGTGGAATTAGCCCAAACCCTTTCTAGGATTTTGTGGGTTTGGTGAGAGGAGGCTAGGATTAAATTTGCATTATTTTTTGAGCACTTTTGAGGGAAAAATTCCTAGTTGCATCCAGCAGCAAAAACTGTTGGAGGAGGACGCAATTCACCCTAGGACCATTTGCACCACTTGGGTTTGTGAGATAGTTCTAGGTCGTACAGGGTATCTAGTGAGGAGGCCACCATTAGAGTTTCAACTCATTCCAAGCACTCTTCAGATAAATTCCTCCAGTTTCCTTCCAGCAGCAAATAACAGTTCTTCTTGGGCATGTGCAATTCTTCATGGGGAATCTTTCTAGCATTTGAGCATTGTAGTCACACCTGGGTTCTTGCCATAGCTTGCAATAGCAAGCCCAAGTTCCTCTTATCTCATTTACTATATTTATTTTTATCAAAATTAATACAATGACTCAGAGTCTTTGCTCATATTTCCGCGTTCAAATGTGTATGGTTGTGCATTTCTGAATTTTGTAAATGTAGCTAGTTCATTTCTTTTGTTATCTATGGTACTTGCGATTTGGAATATTACAACAACATGGTTGCCCTCATATAAATAAATGGAAACTGATTTGGAGATGAATCATTATAACAAACTCACTCACACGTTTGGAGAGTGTGTATTGGTCCCTTTTCTCTTTGTCACTATGGAGCAATGACAGAGCAAATTGTCTTGGGTAGGATACTATGATTGGAAGGAATTTTCTCTTGGATGATAATGTGATTCTATTGTGATTTTGTGCAAGTTTATTGTAAGTATCTTCTTCTGTCTTGTACTTGTTGTTGAGTTAGGGTCTCACTAAAATTTTCACCAACTGTGTTGAATCTTTTATGGCTCTAGCATCTCCCTTTGCAAGATTATCATATAGTTTCAAGGAACTTTAGTATAAATTATTTGCCTTTTATCTCTCTTTGATTGAAAGTGGTTAGGGTTTTTGAAGAAGAGAAACTTCATTGTAGCCTTTTCTCTCTCATAAATCTATTTTCGTTGGTCTCTTCCTAGACGTCGCCTTTGACTCCATTAGCCCCTTGACTGAGAAAGGCACTAGTCCACTAATGTGTCAATCATCTTAAAATAAAATTTATTAAAAACAACAACAACAAAAAACCTAAATTTCAGTTTTATATGTTTTCTATGGTAAATTAGGGTTAAGTTATGGAAAAAGTCGTAGTTAATAACATTAAAAACCTTGGACCTTAGAGTTCTAGCGATAGGCTTTGCATGTACTAAATTATAAAAGCATAAATATCATTTTTCATGAATTTTTCTGTCATTAATTAAAGATGATGTGTAAGTTTTCGTAGTTGTTTATGCATTTTCAGCCATTGAAATTTGTTGTAGTCTATTTCCTTGATTATCCTTCGGTGATTTTTATTAGCAGAACCCTTAGATGTATTTTTCCTGGGAGTACTTGGATTATCTAATCTCTAAAGCTGCTAAGGAAACCTCCCTTGTGAGGATAATATTGAACCACAAAACAACAAGGGAATAGTTGCTAAGGTGACAGTGGTGACTAATCCCATTTTTTCCCTTAACCTAGAGTATTTAGTGAGACTTTGCACTAAGGTGCTAGATTTTTTCTAATGGGAAACAAAAGGACCAAATCTAATAATATAACCACCTGCCCTCCAATATCAACATTTAACATATATGTGACCACATTATTCCTAACTTAATATTAATGAAGTGTTAATACTCCAACACCTTAACATAACAATAATATTTTCCAAATCTCTATCCCTCTTGATAAAAAATCTTTTATAACAGATCCTTGTAAAGAAGTATAGCTCAATGAAAAAAAATCACTACAAACTTTGAAGACCAAGCATGGCTCCACTACTACCCATGTAAAAATTTATTAATACTGATGTATTATTGGATTCTCCTAATCTAACAATATTTATCTTCTTGCTAAATACATAATCCTTTCACTGTTAAACTTATGGAAATTTAAAACTCAATTGCAAACACATGTGAATAAATTCAATCGCACATAACACAGTTGTTTAACGGGAAAGATTAAAGCTAAAAGCCCCAACTATCATATATTATGTATATCAATGGAATCATGCAATAATCTCATACAAAACTTAGTACATCAATCTCTCAGTACAATCAACAATCATTACACACTGTCATGCAGAAATTTGCATTCTATGCACCAATTTCTTGCCTCCTAACAGCCTGCCTCCACTGCGCAATCCCTGCTGAAGAAGACCCCTGAATGAATTCGAATTGGCCTTGCCTTGACTGCACAATCCTCATTGGCCACTCCAATGTGTGTTAGATGCATTGAATGCATCACTATAGTCACAACGGATAGTCCATCTCACCCTTTCACCTATCTCTCCACTGGGTCTCCACTGGAACTGACATGCAAGTAGTTAATTTCTGTATTTGTTCAGTTGTTAGTGAGTTATTAGTTGTGAATTAATTAACTAATTAATTCACTTAACTCTCACTAGTGTTTCTTTCAATTAGACTAGATACAACTAGCTCAACTGAGTTTAACTCACTTAACTGAGTTAAACTGAATAACAACTCCTGTAACTAATCTTCCAACTCTGTCATAACTTTGCCACTTCAGTTCTAACTGAGTCCTCCATGCATGATCCACCAATAACCCAGGAATTGCGTAATTCCTTCAGCCCACTGATTTGCCAAATCTGTTCACTGAAATAAAGTGTTCCAAGAGAATAAGCTGAAATTTATTGTCGGATTATTATTGAGGGTTAATAATAATCGACATGCACCTATTTTTAGATTGGCGATCTATAAATAGACTTCGCCCAATATTCTAAAAATAGAATTTCATCTATTTTTCACATTTGACCAATCATCTACAAATAGCATCCTGCAACTTATACAATATGCTCACCATGTCTAAAAATAGACATACACCTAAAAATAGTCTGCGGGCCCCACTTAGTGAAGGTGCTTATTTTTCACTAAGCTCATCATCTTGTTGAATCTCAACAACCCACAAGGGCATGTAGATAAATAATAGCAATGCTTATGGGTTCTCTAGGACCACAACCTAGATAACTATCTTGCCTTCAATTTCTCTTCTTCCCCTAATCCATAACCCTCCATCAGTGCTCCAACAGATGCCATCATCCTAATATCAACAATAGATGCATCTTAAAGTCCTATATACATCATATTTCCATCACCCTCCATCCTCATGTTCAAGGTAGAATGTTTTCCATGTAGATTATACATATTGATCCTTGTTAGTTCCTTTGTTTGGATACCTACTTGAGTAATTATTTTCCTGCTATATTCACTGTCATTTTTCTCTTTTGTTTCACTATAGTTGTATAAAATAAACCTTAAGGAACAAACTAATAATCCAACCATATTTCATGCATATTTGCCCATAAATTCCATTTATAAAGTTAAAGCTTCAAAACTGAAAATGTGCCTTCAAATCCTAAAAAGATGATTTTTGCTATGTTGCACGGGGACTTGTCCCCGCAAAAAAAATCCACATACCCTGCGCCCTCACGTTCCAATGACTTTTGGACCCTCATGAAGCGTCCCTAAACTGCTAGAGACTTTATTGGGGACTCAGGGACTTGTTGGTCGTCCCCAAGATGTTTCAGACAGATTTCAGGGATGTTCCAAACAGATTTCAGGGATGATTTTAGCAAATTTCAAGGATTTTCTGGGCAAATTTCAAGGATAATCTAAGCATATAGGTTCAATATTGGTATTCATGGACATACGATCATTTTTACCATCCACTATTTTTGTGATGCATTGAATCTAAATTTTTGGTACAAGTTGCAGCTCAAGAGTCAAAACATGAGTTTTGTTTGATGGGTTTCAATTTGGATTTCTGATGATTCATATATTATATTTTCAATGGTAAAATTATAAGAAGCAGTCTCCATGCCAAGAAAACAGAAAATGCAACATTTTACAAGGTTAAACCTTGCTGTAACTTGTTATTGCTCTTGTTCTTTCTCATTTTTTGGACCATCTCAGCTTTTACATATTGTATGTGGGTTTCGAGGAGTCATTCAAGTTCAATGCTTCCACCATCCCAATTCCAAGCATTGTGAAAACAATCAGATAGTAGTGACTTGGATTGGGTACTAAATGTTTAAATAAATTCCTAATTAATCCCCTTCTTAATCTTAAATATGAATTTAAAATCTTTAAAAAACCAAAATATTTTATAGTGGTTTTCAACACAGCTGTAAAAGTTTAGAAAACCTATTTAGAAGAGAATGTTTTTTATGTTAGCATAATCATAATTAACAAGAACTATGAGGGAAAAAACTGCTATAAAAACAGTTCTCTGTGATAGATCCTTATGGACCTTATTACAAATTGAAAGCAGTTAGAGATAAGTTTCCTGTAGCTAAAGCTCATGTCTAGTGACGAAGAATGGAATTGCACTCAACCCTTTTTTAAATTGTTCGAGATTTTAATTGGCGAGTGTAAGGATTGTGCATGAGACTATAAAGTATATCTTGTTATGCATACAAGCTTGAAAGTTTGAAACAACTACAAATCTTAATATTGAATTCTGAATATATATATATATACACAAAATTGCCATCCCCAACCCATCGTCCCCTGAAAAATTTGGGGGTGTACTCAGCCATTCCGGGAATAAGTCCCCCCATCCCCAAAACCAACACAACATAGGTTTTTTGAGACACAAAAATGTCCGTTGTCTCACGCTTTTCACATGCCTGGAAATTCTTTTAGAAAAAAGCTGGAGATTTAACTGAAAATCCCCGTCAAACACTTTAGAACAAAGCTGGATATTTATCTGAAAATCTGTCAGACATAGGGTGTCATTTATTGATATAATTTCCCACGAAAAATTCCATCAAATTCTGGGAAATTGTTCTCAAAGGCTAAAGCACCACAGGAAAAATTCCACATGCTGGGGTGGAACCATCCATGAACCAAGCTAACCCCAAGGCACTTGTTCATACTGATAGCCCAGCTCCAGTCCCAGAGGTGACAAATGAGGTGGATGAATCAAGCAATCTCATGAAGGAAGTGGCTCAGAACAGCCTCTATATTCCTCACCTTTTAGCCCCCGAGAACTAATTGGAGGGAAAGAAGACAAATAAGCCATGAAAGGGAAGGGAATAAATCCCTTTAGAGAATCAGATTAGGAAAAAACAATCAGAATCATCAGAGAACCCATCTGCTATAACGAGACATATTTATAATCTGCAGATAAAGGATGGATAGAGAAAAGGAAACCAAAAAAAGGGAAAAGTGAATGACAACCTTTTAGAGCATATGATTCTTAGATCAGGGTATCGGAAAATGTTTGCCTCTCAAGGTAGACTGAAAAGTGATCAACATGGATCATGCTGTAATTCCTGTGGCTTTTCATCAGCATATATATACATTTGAATTAACTAGATATAGCATCCTTTTAGTTGGTCTCAAGATTATTTTCTGAATAGCATAAAAGCATGTTTGTCCTTGGTATTATTGTTTGTAGGACAAATAGTTCAAGAATAGATTCATATGTTTACAACTAACAATCAAAATAGAGAGAAAAGAATTGGAGAAGTTTTCGTGACTAAATTGTGGGTAGACTTTTTTCCAACATACAATGGATTTGTTTTCCAAAGTCCCCCCTTGTGTATGCATTTCAAGTAGCTCTCAAAATTGAATATAAACTAACAAAAACGCCAACCAAGAAAACAATTCAACAAGAAAAACAAGTCTGCTCAATCAACTCTTCATCCACCGAGGTAGAATCATCAGTAAACCCATCTTCTTTAGAGAGATATATTTTAGAATCTGCAAATAAAGGATGAAATTTGAATAGAGAAAAGGAAATGAAAAACTTGTTGAAAAAAAAAAATGAACAGAAATTTTTTAGATTATCTGATTCTTAGATCAGGGTATTAGACAATGTTTGCTCTCAGCGTAGGCTGAAAAGTGATCAATATGGATCCTAAATGCTGTATTTTCTGTCTCTTTTCATCAGCGTTTGGTGAACATTTGAATGAACTAGCGTGTATCATCCTTTTCGTTGGTCTTAAGATAATTTCTTGAATATGATAAAAGCATGTTTGTCCATAGTACTATTGTTTATAGGACAAATAGTTCAAGAATACATGCATGTGTTTAAGAACTATCTATCAAAATAGAAAGAGTTGGATGATTTTTCTTGACTAAATATTGTGGGTGGATTTTTTTTCAACATACAATGGAATATGGACTTATTTTCCAAATTCTTCCCTTTTGTATCTATTCCAAGTGGCTCTCAAAATTGAAGATAAACTAAGAAAAGCACCAACGAAGACAACACTTCAACAATAGCAACAACAAGTCTAATCAACCAACTCCTCGTTCACCGAGGCATCTACTCCCTCCATTCCATCCGCTAAAGGAACTAACAAAGGCAATGGATCAATTATCCTAAGTCCTGTTCACACTCTAACAAGGAATACCTCAAATGGAAAAAAGTTCAAATAATATGTAGATGATCAACTGGAGAATGACACTATCAAAGTTGGTAATTCGAGCACCCATAATCCTCAATTACTTTTTAACTTTTAATGACTATCATATATTTCTCTGCAGATAAAGAACCTCTATTTACACAAAATTGTCAACTTAAGGAATGCAAGGTTCAAACTTCAAATGCTAGTCAACAATGGGAGCTTCTAGTGTCTGGTACCACAAGACGTGGTCACATCATTGAATCTAGCTCAACAGCCCTAACTGAGCCATAAAACTTGGGTCAGTTCAAGTCCAATTAGAAACCCGCTTGTATAGATCATAAATGTAGTATCACATTTTCAATTGATCATTTTATTGACATCATTATATGTGATGTCACCCCCATGGAATATTGCAACATTGATTTATGCCAACCTTATCAGCATGGTCATCAAACCATCTATAGTTTCCAAATATAGATTTATATATATATAAGGTTAAAAAATATCACGAAACAGTTATATTCTGTTAATTTCTGCAGATGTTCTATGCCATTTCAGATTAGGGCACAATACTGAAGAAGATAGAACATGCTAATAGATCGATAGAAGACAAGCCAAAACAGAGATAATAAATGGTGGCGTTACGGCGATCAGCAGGATGCTTCTACTAGCAAAGTCTTCAATAGGTCATTCAGCCAAGTGTGTCACACATAACCCAGAACAACCCAAACAAAGAACAGTCTATATATATCACAGCTCCAACGCTAACCAGAGAGAGAGAATTCCTCCACACCAATGTGTCAAATGAACTCTAAGTCTCTCCAATATATAGGAATATTTGGGGGTGTGTGACACGTCCTTTAAGACATTTAAGTCTATATTTTATTCTAGGCCGACCTAGCACATAAGTGGAATAAATTCAAAGTATATGTTCTGCTCATCCGATCAAGATGATCTTTAGATCAATCTTACACCTCTTCGAAAGAGGAATCCAATAAAAATATTGGGATCGTCATCTGAGCAGCACAACCCGGAGTTTGGACCTAGTTGTCCAATTTTAACACTCCCTCTCAACTAGGGAGAACTCCATCCACTAGTGCAATCCAAACATCGTGCGTCATCCCGCCGTAACTTGCTTTGCTGGCCTCTTTATTTCAGAACAGAAGTGGGTCAGTCACAAAGACATCATTCCCTGCTGACAGATTCAGCCCAGAGGTCAAAACCTCTATCGAACTCACAAAGAGTCTCCAACCAACCCGGAGTTGGTTCATCTGACCCGAAGTCAAGTGGAGGTCCAAGACCTCACAAGACTTGATCCCAGATCAAGTGGTTGGACCGTGCCATCCTAGATAGAGAGTACGACAATTTCTGATGCGTCCATCAGTCTTTGCTACTAGTCTCTAGCCTTTCCCATCTCATTGGCCAAATTAGAGGTACTTCCCATGAGCCCTGAACTCAATGGGTAGGATGCATACGGGGCATAGATAATGAGAGGTAAACCAACTCAATAATCACAACGGTGGGGTCCAAGCACACCAACAAGATTCGTCAAACCTAGCCTTGTGGTTGCTCATAGCTCCGAGAAGCTGTCCCTAAAGCCCCCGAGAGCTCCCAGAGCTCATCGTCCAACAGGACCCTAAGAATAGGGTCGATCCACGATACCAAGATTCTCACAGAAGGTTATGAACATGACCTTCCCCAAGGGCATTGTGAGAATATCCGCGACCTACTCATCAGTTCCTATATGATCGAGCCTTACGGCGCCTCGCTGTACCATATCCCAGATAAAGTGGTACTAGCCATCAACATGCTTGGATCAATCGTGGAACCTGGGATTCTATGAAAAATGAATCCTCCTCTGGTTATCACAAAGGATAACAGTGGCATCTAGCACGTGCTCGAACAGCTCACAGAAGAGCTTTCGCAACCAAGTGACTTCACAACAGGCCATACATGTTACAATGTATTCGGCCTCAGCGGTGCTCAAGGCTACCGACTTTAGATTCCTGCCCGAAGTAGATCTACATGTGAAGTAGCATCCAGATGTGCTCTTGCGATCCACCACACTGCCAGCCCAATCGGCATCAGTATATCCATGGAGTGTCATACTCCTGGCAGTGTATCTCAGCCCATGGTCTACCGTGCCTCAGAGATATCTCAAGAGTTTCTTGGCACCAACCCAGTGAATGTTATGATCAACCATGTGTTGACTCAAAGTGTTCACTGCACAACATACGTCTGAACAGGTGTTCACTAAGAACATCAGGGTCCCTATGAGTTGACAATACTCAGTAGGACGGGCCCAGCAACGCTGCTACTCAGCTTCTTAAAGTTGAGTTCCATGGACTTACAGTCCATCATACCAGAAACTTCATAATGTATTTTCCTTGAGAAAGGAAAATCTCGCCAGGTCTCTGCTAGACCTTCAGGCCTAGACATTTGTCTAGGCCCTTCATCTCGAACTCAACAACGAGCTCCCTCTTGCACTGATGAATGAGAGGGTCAACACCTGTCAGGAAGAGGTCATCCACATACAACACCAGAATGAGAGGTTTTCCCTTGACAACCTTGAAGTAAAGGTTCGGATCAGCATTACTTCGAGTGAAGCCCAGCTTCATCAAGTAGCTATCTATCCTCTCGTACCAATATTTGGGTGCTTGCTTCAACCCATAGAGGGCTTTCTCCAACCTGCAGACATGGGTGTCCCGATCCTGGGCTTCCAACCCTAGAGGTTGCTCCACATATATCTCTTCCTTTATTGCACCATGCAAAAATGCGATCTTCACATCATCTGATGAAGACTCCATCCTATAGCAGCAAGGGCTATAATAGATCGAATGGTGGTGTATCGGGCCACATGTACAAATATGTCATCATAATCTATGCCTTCCTTTTGAGAGAAGCCACGGGCAACGAATCTTGCCTTGAACTTTTCAGCACTGCCATCAGATCCATGCTTGATCTTGTAGAGCCATTTCGAGGTGACCACTGCTTTTTCCTATGGTCTTGGAACCACATCCTAGACATCATTCTTCATAATGGACTCATACTCTTCGTGCATAGCATCCTTCCAAACTTGATGCTTTACGGCTTCCTCAAAGGATCCAAGGTCAGATTGTACAATAGTACTCATGGCTGCTAGATACCCTGGTATTTATATGGCTTCTTGGTTTTCCGTCGGAATTTCCCCCTCTGAAGCCATATGACCCTGAGCCATGAGGATCTTCTTTCGTTCAAAAAAGGTATCTGCTCAGGAGCATATACAGATTTATTCCCCCTCTTAATGCCAGATTCTCTTAATATAGATATATACATTTATGTCAAATGAGGGCATCCCAGACACTAACTTGGAAAGGAGGACTTAATCTCCCACAGTCAAAGCCATCCAATAGACTTTGCTGAACATGATTCAAGATTCCAACAATGTGACCAAAAGCTGCAAAAAATTCTCAGTTCACATTCTAAGTTTACCATAACGCTCTAATGTAAGACTGATACAGTCATATGCTTGCTGCTACATAGGTGTCTATCTATGTCACTGTCATACAGGGGAAACATATCAACAAGCCTCAGCTTGTGTTAGAAGTCCTTACAGCCACCACCTGTTATTCTGAGGGTAGCTTCTTCAAACAGCCTTCTAAGACTGCTGCTTACAAAACTAGGGATCCAATCTGCCTTGGTTTATCCTGCACTTGAGGCATTGCACCCTGATTTGCTTCCAGATCTGCCCATTTCTGGTTATTTCAGCAGACTGCTCCTAGGGCTGTTAAAAAAATTTTCCTAGCTCAATGACTTACCTCTATGCCCATTTCGTCAACAATCTGACCACTACATAGAATTGCCCCAAGGACTTCTGCAGTCAACCCCTTCAAAACTTCCAGCTCTTGAACATGTGGTAAATGACACAGTATACCATCTTCTAAATATCATTGTGGTCTTGCTTATGCACAGATCTAAGAATCATTGTGTTTGTGACCAACTTCAGCTTGGATTTGCGACTGCAATCTACAGCGTTGTTCTTATTCACCACCTATAGGATCTTTGACCATTCTTACCCACGTATGAGCCTCCAAGGAGCTCGAACTCAAGATCAGAAAATTCAAACCAGGGACAATAATGTAGAATCTCGCAAACAAACACAACTGTTACAGCAAGTCCGAGACTTTCATGAATTGTAGTGAATTATTCCAATTCTTTGTACATAAAGATGACTCCTTCCAGATAGTTTTCTCAGAATGATTTGATTCACTACTGCCATATGATATTAGACCCAAAAATTCTTATCGGGATTTGATCACTTTCCAAGTATATGCATAGAGTTTCAAATGATTTGAAGACACCTATGTATAGCTCACAACCATCGGCCTGAAAGAAATTTTGCTGAGGATTTTCCTAGTCTCCATGATCTCCTTATAAATTAAAGAGTTCTCGACCTGTCATGTGAAGATTCCTCGGTTTAGTTTTTCCAGCTTGACTTTTAGAGACAAAATATACTTCATGATCTGTGCACTCCTGCATTGTAGAGGACTCGTTTAAAAGAAGAACCTCTGCAGAAAAAAAAAAACACACCGAGTCTAGCACCAACCAAGTGCACAGACATATCAAGGTCACTGTTGTGGAACAAATTCACTGTATTGTGAAGGCCATTTTCATATAAGGCACTGTCATAACAAGTTTACTTGTCATGCATAGGGTCACTATCATTTATATATATGTCACTGCTAAACCAAAAGTCACAGCCATATGAATTTGAGCCATATGATACGAGCCATAGAACATTATAGTAACAAATACAGCCACAGAGTATAGCGGTACAGACTACAGGGTATAGCGATGCCACTGTGGCTGAAGCTATACACAACTCGAAGTGGCCACGTACACTGTAATCGCATGATTCGGCATAAACCGACAGTCTGAAGAAAAACAAATTTTCTGAGAAGCGTCGAATTTTGTTTCTCCCGTAAGCCAAATTTCCAGACATTCTTCAAGCTCTATTTATGGCACAAACGTGTAGATTCTCTGGTGTTCTGCCATCATGGTTTCCGACACGGAGCAGCGAAAAAATTAATATGAACACACATATTCACCTGCGTCCTTCTTCACATCTGTGGTTGAATGGTTGAAGAAGCAGTTTCCATTCGAGCGGGTCCACACTCGCAGATCCAATTAAACTCATGTATACATGACCCCCGTGGCTTGAGAGATCCATGGCGCTTCGTTTTGAACCCATGATATGTCCGCAAGTTCAGTCCCGCATATGCATGCATTCCATTTGCGATGTATACGACATCATTTTTGGGATCGGGGTGCACGCTGGAGGATGCTTCGAACGGCATCCAACATGACGGCATACAGCCTGACGGCACACCAAATTCAACGTAATAATATATTAACTCCATGATGCACATTAAAACCTCAGGAGAAGGATTTGTTTAGAATTGCGGGCAGGTCGGTGAGACGAGAGTTCAAATCCCTCCATCACTCATCTTCGGAGATCCAAAAAAAATAAGAGGGTTTCTTGAAATTGCTGAAACCCGTGGCATAGCTGGCACCAGCAGACTCCGTATCGAATGCGCGAGTGGCAGTGGTTCGAAGCACCACCACTGCGGGAACAACCGTCTTTAACGCATTTCTCCAGTCCTCCGGCATTGCCACACTCTGCGTATATGTTCCATCAATTTCCATGCTCAAGGTTTTTTTTTTTTTTCAAACTCTGCTCGTCCAGGGGGCTCGCTACTTCAGCCATCTCCTCGGATCGAACCCTGGACCTGCTAAGGAGATCTGAGGGAGCTTTCGATTTCCACGGCCAACAAAAGGCTCCGGGATAAATACCAAACCCTTAGCTACTGATGAGAGGAAAAAAATGACGGGAAGCCTCAGTGTAAAAGGCTATAAATATGTATGTGTGAAAACCCCAGGATCGTCGCCAATCTGGATGGAAAGCCGGACTGTTTTACCAACAAACGATCTCGTCGGCAGGAAAAACGGGTATTTTTCGGTTGTGACAATCGTTCTGCCAGCTGACAGCAGTCTCTGATCGCCTTATTGTCATTTCACATTTTCTGCCACCGGTGGATATTCTTAATTCTCAGACTTTCCGACACAGAAATGTGACCAATAAAAAAAAGTTTCGCCGGTGTGAAAAAGGTGTTGTGATTATTTAGATATTTTTCTACGGAGATGGCGTTTTCATTTATGAATATAACCAATATTTTGAAAATCACGATTTAATCGCGATGTTTTGAAAAAATCGCGATTTTTTCATTCAAACGATTAAATCGGCGATTTTTTCCCCATTTTTTCAAAAAATCGCGAATTTTACGAAAAAATCGCGATTCGATCAGTAAAAATCGTGGCGCCCGAAAATAGCGACTTTTAAGTGCGATTTTGAAGTTTTTTTTTGTCATTTTTACATTGACAGGTTTGCTTATGAGAGCTAAGGAGTGAAGGAGGAGAGCCAAGGAGGGAGATACGTGATCTACAAGCCCAAGATTGGACAAAAGTGAAGAATTTCTTGCAAACCAAGCAAACAAAAATCGAATTTGAACCAAGTGTCTCCGGCAAAACGTTTTTCCAGGTATGGGCATCAAATTTGACCCATTTTTTTTTGTTTTTTTCTTGTTCTTCCATGGGTTTCTATCACCCATGTATTTTTCATCATTTGTGATTGCATTTGGTTGTGTTTGTTTGTTTGTTTTTTTTTTTTTTTTTTTTTTGAGAGGAGAGGGTTTGTTTTGGTCAAAAATGCAAAAAATTCTTTGTTAAATTTTGTTTTTTATATTTTTTCTTGTGCTCTTAGTTTCTTCCCATTATTTTTGCTTGTGTTTCAACATGTATTTTTTCCCATTATTTTTGCATTGAGTTGAGGGTTTCTTTTTGTGAAAAAAATCAAAATATTGTATGTAAAATTGTAATTTTTTAACTGGCAATTTTTCTTGTGCCCTAGGTTCAAATTTCAACTTTCAAACTTCAAAGTTCAAAGTTTCCAACATGCCAAGGAAATTAGATCCTTTATGGGAATTTGGTGAACCTGATCAGGGGTTTGACCGAGCAAACTTGACTTGCAAATTATGTGGTCAACACATGACAGGGGGGGTATACAGGTTGAAATACCACCTGGCACAAATTCCTAGGCATGAAGTAGGCCCTTGCACAAATACCACTCCAGAAATAATCAAAAGAGCCATGAACTCATTGGAAGGAATAGAAACCACTAAACTCAGCAAGGCAACCATGAAGAGTCAAATATCAGGGTTTAGAGCTGACCGTGAGAGTGGTGGTGGCGGTTCGGCATCTTCTACAGGCAGCCCCGTGGCTGCCTGCTCATTTTTTGCTCCTAGAACCACTCACGGGGCATAACCATCTATCTCCTCCCTTATTAAAAAAAAGGAGAAGGAAGAAGTTGATAGGTTGTTGGGAAAATTGTTTCTTTGGAGTGATATTCCTTTCATTGTTGCCAGGCACAATCCATTTTATTAGGCTACGATGGATGCTATCGCTGTTGTTGGCCCAGGATACAAAGCCCCTTCATATGATGACTTTAGAGGGCGCATTCTGCAAAATGAGAAAGCTGACTGCACCAAGAGATTAGAGGAGTTAAGGGCATCATGGGAAGTCATAGGATGCACTGTGATGTCAGATGGTTAGACTGATCAAAGGGGTAGGACCCTTATTAACTTCTTGGTCAGTTGTCCCAAGGGGACAATGTTTATGAAATCTGTTGATGCATCTGCACATGTCAAAGATGCAAGATTATTATGTGATTTATTAGATGTGTTCATTTTGGAGGTTGGGCCCCAAAATGTTGTCCAAATCATAACGGAAAACGCTGCAAACTATGTTTCTACTGGCAAGATGCTTATGGAGAGGTATCCGAGCATATTTTGGACACCTTGTGCTGCACATTGTCTTGATTTTATGTTGGAGGACATTAGAAAGATTGATTTTGTCAAAGATATTGTAGAATCATCAAAGAGCATCACAAAATTTATATATAATCATGCATCTGTGCTTAATTTGATGAGGACATTCACCAACAAGAAGGAGTTGGTGAGGCCTGCTATTACACGTTTTGCCACTAGTTTCATATCTCTTCAATCCCTCTTGAATTCTGAGTGGGATTTGAAGAGAATGTTTGTTTCAGATGAGTGGCGTGCTTTGACTATCAGCCGCAAATTAGAGGGAGAGGCCATCTGCAGGTTGGTGTCATACCAGGAAAGTTTCTGGGCTGGAGTGGAAGAGGTGTGCAACATTACTGAACCTTTGGTAAAGGTTCTTAGATTGGTGGATGGAGACAAGCCCGCAATGGGATACTTGTATGAGGCCATGGATAGGGCCAAAGAAGCTGTTCGCAGCTATTATGATGATAAGGGTGATGAGGGGTTTCAAAGACAACTTCTTTTATGGGAAGTGATTGATGATCGATGGAACAACACACTCCATCATCCCATTCATGCTGCAGGAGTCTTCCTGAACCCCGCATTTTCTTATTCATGTGGCTTCCAATTTGATGCTGAGGTCATGGATGGCTTTTTCACTTGTGTTCAGAAGATGGTGCCAAATCCATCAGAACGTGCAGAGATATCCAAAGAGATGGAGGTATACAGAATGGCAGGTGGCACCTTGAGCTTTGACATGGCTGTCCAGGATAGGACTATTAAAATTCTAGGTAAGATTTTCATTATTTAAAAATTTTTCTTATGTTTGTAACTTTATAAATTTATCTTATTTGTTGTAACTTGTAACTTGTAGATGCATGGTGGAGGAGCTACGGTGGCAGATTACCAAAACTCCAAAAACTTTCCATTAGAATACTCAGCCAAACATGTAGCTCTTCAGGATGCGAGCGCAACTGGAGTGTATTTGAAAAAATACACACCAAAAGGCGCAACAGGTAAAAAACTTAAAATATTCCAACTGATTTTTTGAATTCATTAAATATATTTTTTAAAATATTTAATTTATTAATTTATGACCCTTGTACAGGTTGGAGGCCCAGCGGCTCAATGACATGGTTTACGTCTACTACAATCTTAGATTGTGGGTGAGACAACTTGAGAGGACCCCTGATATGGAGGCCATCTCTTTAGATGCGATTGACACCACTGCTGAATGGAGGGTTGAGGCCGAGAGGCCTGTCATGGAGTCAGCCCTTGATTGGATAGAGGAGGAGGTAGTGGAGGGGGAGGACGAGGAGGAAGACGAGGAGGAGCAACAGGAGGAGGAGGAGGAGGAGCAGGAGGAGGAGGTGACACCACCTACCACTACTACCGGTAGAGGACGTGGTCTGCCTCCTTTAGCTCCTAGTGCTTCAGGTTCCCATTCTGCTGCTACTTCTAGAGCACGACAGAGTCCATTGCCATTCCTGCTAGCTTCTTCATCTAGAGGGAAAGGCAAAGCTGTTGTATTTTCTCGCAAGAGGGGCAGAGGAAATCAGTAGTATAGGACCATAGGTTATATGGTGCATTGAAATTCCTTTGTATATGACATTATGACTCATGATATGAGATACATTATTGTATTTTTTGTTGATATTTTGAGGCTGAGTTGACTCTTGAGACTCAAGACTTAGTATTCAGGACAAGATTCAGTTTTATGTGTGATGTAGCACTAGACATGATATTACACATCTTATATATTAGTTTTTTTTTCATATTTATGTGTCAATGCATTTATTTTATGCTGTAGATGCTTTAGATATTAAAAAAATTGAAAAAAAATAAATATTTTTGTATGTGCCGATTTTTTCTCGATTTTTACGATTTTTTCCCGATTTTTACGATTTTTTCCGATTTTTTCCCCTCGCCGATTTAATCCCGATCGCAATTTTCAAAACATTGAATATAACCATGATTTTTTTTCTTTTTTCTTTGAATTCATGCGCTATCCATGCGTACGTTTCCATTTAGTGTCCACGCTATCATTTTCTGTGGTGGTATGGCCTGCAGCCTACCACACAACCTTGCAATAGATTACGGCAACAGCCCTGACACACTGCCCTAGATTCTTGATATAAGCGAGACGTTGTCTTCTCCTAGCTCTGATACCATGTTAATTTCTGCAGATGTTCTATGCCATTTCAGATTAGGGCACAATACTGAAGAAGATAGAACATGCTAATAGATCGATAGAAGACAAGCCAAAACAGAGATAATAAATGGTGGCATTACGGCGATCAGCAGGATGCTTCTACCAGCAAAGTCTTCAATAGGTCATTCAGCCAAGTGTGTCACACATAACCCCGAACAACCCAAAAAAAGAACATTCTATATATATCACAGCTCCAACGCTAACCAGAGAGAGAGAATTCCTCCACACCAATGTGTCCAATGAACTCTAAGTCTCTCCAATATATAGGAATCTTTGGGGGTGTGTGACACGTCCTTTAAGACATTTAAGTCTATATTTTATTCTAGGCCGACCTAGCACATAAGTGGAATAAATTCAAAGTATATGTTCTGCTCATCCGATCGAGATGATCTTTAGATCAATCTTACACCTCTCCGAAAGAGGAATCCAATAAAAATATTGCGATCGTCATCTGAGCAGCACAACCCGGATTTTGGACCTAGTTGTCCAATTTTAACATATTCAAGTGAGCCTTTGCAATTGTCCCTCGATATGGAAAACCTACAATTGATTTAGTAAACACATCCATATAATTTACACTCTATAATCATTTGTCAGATAAAGCAACCAAATTGAGAAAATATCTCACCTAAAGCTTTGAGAACATATTGGATGCATACTGACATGTACTTGAGGAACCAAAGCAACTTCCTCCCACACAAACCATACAACACACAATTGATCTTATTATAGGGTCCTACCTTCAATATCAATCGCCAAATAAAACATCTATCATAGAAGATGCAACATTAGAAAGGTAACTCAGACAATTTATCAATGAAAGGAAGATTCTACCTAGCACTTAACCATAGATTCTACATAGATAAATAATATCTAGGCTCTTCCTATCTTTCTTCTTTTGACTCTATATTGGGATAAAATGAGACCATTGCCTCTTGTTTTTCATTTATTTAGCATTGTAGGAACACACACACAAATAAAATGTTAAAGATCTACAAACACCTGGCTATAGAGCACCTTTGTGATCATCTTAAGGAGTTCATTCTTTTTCCAAATCAGATCTTGTCTTAGGGTATCACGAGTTAATATGCACCCACAAAATTCCTACAAAAGTGCATTCAAGACCATACTTACACATTTTAAATGGTTCTTTGTGCCCTTTAGGTTAAACAAATTCTCTATTATCTTCCATGTGACTAATCAAGGACAGTATTCATCAACACTTTGGAAAATATACCATTACTTGTATAGACGAAATCTGAAATACAACAAAACAAAGTAGGAACATCTTCAACGTGTTCACAGCATCCTTGACTTCCTCTAGCAACATCATTTGAAGTGAAAACTCAAGAAATGTTCCTCTATCTAAGAAATTATTTCCAATTTGGGTTAAGGGATTGATTATAAAGACTACAAAATGACCATAAAAAAGTGAGTGTTGAAAGAATGGGTCAGTGCCTGAGGGGTACTTTGATATCACCTGATAGACAAAGATGAGAATTCTCTTATAACATCATTATTCATGGCCTAAAAAGATGCACACGAGAATTTAGCAAGCATTACGCTATGATTAGATAGAGTGCTTTAGAAACAACTTACAACACGCATAAACATTGGCACACAATACATAAACATATTTCAGTCTTCAAATTACAATGGTCTACCCTTCAAATAATTCATTAAACCCAATGACAATGGAGATAGATATAATACAAGAACAAATCTGTACAATTGGTGACCATTCAAATACAATAATTACACCCCAGAAAACCCACTCCAAGAATAACCTATCTCACAACATCGTTATATAGAAGCTAATGATGGCTTCATGTCTTCTTTAGTCACCTATAACATGTCACGATCAATTTGTTGAAACGAAGTTCAATCAGTTTGTAACTAGCATGTTTCAACCAACTGCTATCTACCACCCATGTCAACCAACGTTTTTAACCAATACATCCATGCCATTGAGACTCTTGACATACTAAAAAACATTGACAATGGCACTTGTTGACTCAACATAATCAACAATCTCCCACCTAGTGATTCACCAAGTCAACGAATCCTTTCTCAACTCATTTCATCTATTTACATATGAAACTCCAACTCATTCATATACCAAAATTGTTTCCCAATGAGCAAATTTTCTATTATTCTATGCACACCCATTCAATCAATGTTTACAAAGGCTTAGGACAATCTTTCCTAATTCCACCACTTCTTTGATAGTGTGATTTTGAACGTCAATATGCTTTGATCAAGCATGACACTTAAGATTCTATGGGAGTGGGATGGCACTCTATCTATCACCATAAAACCAACAAGAATACTCTTAATGACATAATTGTCAAAGTTTCATGCAAATAAAAAATGCAGATATCGAAATTAACAAAAAAAGAGTGAGGGGAAAGGTGCTTGAATATTTTCTTATTATAATGCACAATTTGCACCAACCCATCGACAATTTGTGTAAACCTCGTGACAATTCACATTGACCTTAAAACAAGTCAAGTCAACCATAAGACAAGTTGAATAGACATGTTGGAACTTTGCATTCCCCTATTAAGGCATAGCTTGCGTCACGCCAATGTGGCTTTGTATCAACCTATTGTAGAGATCCTCCATGTCATGTTGATCCATTAATGGATTCTCAACTTGTGTCATCTTGATAAGATTTTCTTTGGTCCACATCAACACCCAAACCCACAACCATGAACCATCTTCATCACCTTGGGCCATGAAAAATTTTAGGGGTTAATATTCGTAGGTGGGCTAATTTTCCATGCTTTTTCCAAAAAATTGATTCACCAAATTTCCATTTTCTCTAAAATTCATTCGCCCACATTTTATAGTATAAAATTATTTTACCTTAAAAATCGCCAAAAAATTATAGAGAATGATATGAAATCATTAGAAATTTGAACATTTTTGAAAAATATATCCAAACATTTTACACTCTGCATGTTAGGGACTATTAAGATTCGCCAAGGTTGTTGGATGGTGCTGTCATTGATGTCAACCCATAGAGCTAACTGGGTTTGACTTTGACTAAAAAAATCAATCATTGATGTCAAATGGTTAATTAACGCTTCTTAGTAATTGTCAGATTACATTAAGATGACGACTATATTGTTGGATGGTTGAAAACCCAAGTCCTAGGGTTTGGGTTCCATGGACTGAGGATGTACCCCAAATTTGTCGACAAATTTTGGTAGGTCAAATCATTGAATTTATGTCGGAGATCTATGTCATTAGATTCTCCTTGAAAACATGTTTCTTTTGATATGTGATATGCCCCGAGAGGCCTCTTGGTTTGAGAGATATTCACAATTGAAGTTGGTGACCCCAGTTTATGGGCTAAAACCCCAAAGGGTAGTGACATGACACCTCCTCCTACGGTTGTTAATATATGACATTGTTTATCACCGTAATCTCACCACGTATAAGTTACATAACTCGAAGAACCAAAGGCAATAGATAAATCATTGACTTCACAGCTAGGTAGGACCATATGCACTAAGCCAATCATTGACTTCAAATTTTGGTAGAGCTTAAGGCAAAGCATGTTATAAAATAATAATAATAATACCTAAATATTTCAAAATAATTAAAGATCTTAAATTTTCTTCCAACATTTATTAAGGAAGCCATTTCCAAAATACTATAATACATTGACCTAAGGCTTTTCAAAACATAGTCAACATCTTAAAAAGAAGTGAGACCCTAAAAAGGTGTTTAATCCTACTCTAACTTCTAATATAGAAGCCCGTACTAGCCCCTCCATAACACTATAAAAAGAGACTTTAATGCCTCCAAAACACATCATTTTTCAACAATATAACACTTACCTCTTTCCCTGAAATTATTCGGCCTACTAAGGAAAAAGAAAATTTCGGATATTTCTATGGCTAGGACAGTGGACTCAACATTTTATCTTCAGCATTATTCACTCACTCGGCCCTCCAAGGTACACTCTCTTTTTATGTGATTGTGTTGTTGTTTGGATATTTTTATTGAAGACCTTCAGCCCTCAAATAGGGCACAAATCTAGGACAACGAAGGAGTGTATTCTGAAGCTTGATACAGGAAAGAGGGTTTGGAACTTAACATGCTCATTGGTCATTAGAACATAATTGTTTGGGCTTCAAATTCTTGAATCTGTCTATTTGAAATCTATGCATATCTAGCCAACACACAAGTCTAAGGTTTGTTGCTTGCCCACGCTATAACTCAGGCTTGGCGTGTTGTTTCTGAGGATAAGGGCAGCTAAGGAGAAAGAATGTCCTGATCAATACTGAAGTTGTTCTAAAACCTCATTGACAATATTAAAGTTGTAACAAGCATCAAAATTCCTTAAGTCTGACATAACTTTCAAAAGTTAATGCTTGAAAAAGTCTACATTGATTTTTGTGACACTCACATACAGGATTAGCGAGTCTACAATTGGAAAATTTTGTGATCAATCATCACAGTGGTATTGTTTCATTTCCAAGACTTATTTGAGGACCCATTTATTGCATCTTTTGGAACCTATGTATATATCATCATCAATAGTCCTACAACAAGCCAACCTGTGGATTGATATAGTCAAACTTGGGAACAGACTTAGAATTAACACTCAGTTATAGGAGACAACTTGTTTGAATTAAAATTAGAGCCTTGAGTATTATCACCACTATTAATGTTGTCAGACCTCTTATAACTCTGAACTCCCTAATTTCTTACAGGATCTCAATATTTATTTTTTCAGGTCTTATACTTGTGTATTAGGGCTTGGATACCATTTTTAGACTAGTGCAGGAAGCTTGTTTTCATATATCAGGTTTCGGACCTGTGTATTAAAGGTTGTGTAACAGACTTGGAAACCATTACCAAGTCTTCATTAGGGCCTGCTGGGTTGTAGTAATTAAGGCTTTCATTGTTTAATCATTGCAGCAGTATAGGTTCATATTAATGTTGGAAGGATCTTCATATTCAAGTACAATTGCAACAATATTGGATTGACTAATACATTTGTTATATGCTCAATGACTGGTCAAGGAGTTTTGTACACACGACTAGCCTAATCATATAAGGAGTTACGCAGTGACTCACTGCTTTTGGAAGTGTGTTTCAGATACCTATGACTAAGCAATGTTTGATTTATAGTGTAACAACAGTGACTTGAGATAGTGACAGTGACATATAGTTGATATAGAATTGATACATAGATTTGATATTGATATATGACAAGTGATAGAACCTTCACAGTGACCTTATGATTGCAGTAGTGGTTGATTCATTGATAGTGAATTGACATATTGACCTGTAGATCTGACCTATTAGACATGACATATTGACTTGACATATAGACCTGACACAGAAGCATAAAGACTTGACAACGAGTTGACACTTAGATTAGACACAGATGTAATGCATTGACTTGAAATAGCAGTGAAACTGTGACTTAAGTCATTGGGAATGTACTTGCGATGACATGTTGATGTAATGTACTGATTTGAAAACATTTATGTAACTACGTTATAGTGGGGGTTTGTGGCAGCATTCATGGACAGTGATTATGCATGAATGCATTGGGTGATGTTACATTAATGGCTCCAAAGCATTGATTATCTGAGCAACAGTGATCAAACATATGTTGGTAGCCCTCGTTGGGCCAAGCTTGAGAGATTTGAAGGCAGGTCATAGGAATGACCTAGAGCACTGAGTTTGTGTCATCATATGATAACAGTGCCAGATGTTTGGAACATTGTGAGCAGTTTGGAACAGTGAGGCAGTGTGATGTATGATTCTCTACATATGAGCATTGATGACTATTCATTCATGAGCAGTGGCATGCAATCATGGCCAGCAGTTGTGCAGTGATATGTAGTGACAGTGATATACAGTATGCAGTGACAGTGAGGTGCAATTGAACAGTGATAGCTTGATGTGTAGCATTGTGCACTGATCAGTTTGTGGGAAAAGTGATCAGTGGTTACAAGGATTCAACATTTATTCTAAATCTTTATTACAACTATTCTACATTGATTCAAAGTACAAGGGATCCAGTCTGAAAATTGTGAAACGTGATCTATCGAATCTTCTAGGTGATTGGAGTCACCTTCAGGTTGTGACCTAAGAACACTTCAGGGTGATAGAGTGGTGTTAGGGCAAGTTATAGCTTGCATAGGGTGTTGTGGCATCCATTCAGTTGTGGATGATAAACTAACATGGCAACGAAGCATCCTTTCTGATAGCAGCTGGCAAATAAAGCGTTGGGGTACTCATTAGGTTGTGGCCTGATCTACAGGGTATTGGGGCATCCTTCTGGTTGCAACAGGGTATTAGGGTTTAGTAGCATCCTATAGGTTGTGGCCTATGAATTAGGGGGTTGACGCATCCCTCAGTTGTAGCTGAAATCTTGATGTAATTAATATTTCTTTTAAAGAGAGAAGAAGACAATTTCTAGAGAAGCGTTCGGTGGTTTTTGACCCGGAGGGGGTTTTCCACCTAAACATATTTGTCCATTATTTTATCTTTCTGCATTGTTGTATGGTGTTGTCTATTGTAGATTATTGTTTATGATTATCTGAAGAAGAACAATAATAATAACTGAAGATTAACTAATGCTCTGAAAAGGATTAAAAAGTGTTAATTGCTAAGAAATATTGATTCACCCCCCTCTCAGCATTTCCAACAAAGGTTTCTAAACATTAAGAAAAAATCCCTCCCTCAAAAGTTTCCTTGCCCTAGGATTTATCCTAAACAACTCTCACAATCATAATAACCTCGTAATGGACGATAGACCCTAACCTGGTTGAGTACTAACTATAGCACTACATGATCTATTTGTAGCAATATTTGCATAAATCCCATCTAACCCAAAATTCCATCTTCATATGGCTCCTCTATGTTAATTTCTAACAAGTTTAACATTATTATTAACATATTTTGTATATTTTGAGTGTGTTCTCAAGTCCACATATAAGGGGGTTCTCATGTTTGTTGAAGGTCAACCCCTCACATTACTTCATATTGTCAAGGGTCAGCCCCAACTCAGTACTACATCATGGAGTCTCCACATTAGAAGTCCAAAAACTACTCGGTCTTACAAGGTCAAGACACTTAAAATTCAACATATCAAGCTCTACAACAAAAATATAGGCTTGCTGAAGATGGGGGTGGGTTTTAAAGAAATCAGTTACTATTATAACAACAATTTCAATATAAAGAAAATACCATTATTGATCTAGTCAATAGGGTTTGGCTTGAGTGGATGGGAGAAATGTTGTTATTTTCCCTGCCCAAGTTGAATTCCTACACATGACATGTTGAGCTCATAATGTGTATTTCTTGTAATGACTTCAAGCCTTGTTGTTTGAGCAGTACCTCAAGGTCCAAAACATGAATATTCCTCATATGGAATATAAAGATATTTTTCATTTAAAACATATATGACAAGGATTACTAAACTTGAGCGACCCAAAGCCCCTCACACTAATGAGGTTAAACACCTTCAACACATTTAGGAAGTGGTGTCTAAAATTCCAAACAAACAGGAAAGACTTTTTATCCAATAGGAAAACATAAAACAAGGAACCACAGCTTACCAAAAATTTGTTCAAAACCAAGTGCAAGAAGTTAGAACATAGCTCATGGTTATAGCATATCAAAAGGGAAAAAAATTCATGTGATTGAAATGGTTATCCAAAAAAATATTCAAAGAAGAAAGATTGCATCTACCCAAGAAACTCAACCTTCAAGTTTGTGGTCTCCCCTTGTAGAAATTTTAAGGTCTCCAGCCCGGTCTCGGTTGGCTTTATGTATCAAGTTTAATCTCCACAACCCACATATGCTGATATATAAATTTGAAGTATAAATTACAATAGAAACACAATAGGCTACCTCTACTCTTTTAACTTTTCACTTTCAGCAGATAAGGAAATAATACAAGCATACACAGAATTTAAGACACTTAGATTTTTGGTCAGACACTGACCCTGGAAAAACCCACAATGGGAAAACCAGTATTAAGGAGGATTTTATTTTATAATCTCAGAGAATTTTTTTACACAGTGATTAATACACTTCAAGTACTTATCTCTCCCTCAAAGTTTGTGCTCATCCTTCTAGAAAAATATGCCTTTGTCCTTGAAACCCATGCCTCTGTCAGGACTCAAACCTCTGCAATGCGCTTTTGTCAGACCTCTGCCTTGGGATTTATGCTTAGACACACTGAAGAACTGAACTCTGTTCTCTACAAACTCATGCAAATACACATAAGTAATGTAGAAAATTCTGTTTCCCACCCCGGTTTTCAGTTTTCACCTTATTACTCCAAAATAATTAAATGCCCTTTCCCATATCCATACATTTAATAAACTGGAAAATAAATTTGCTGAAAACACAAATTCTGGAAATTTTTTCAGAATGCTGAAAATGCAGAAATAAAATAACAGCAGTAACAAACAGTCATTCAACACATCATAACTCAGTAATTTTTGGTCAAGGTGACCCTGGAAAAACCCCCTACAACTCTTGGGGAAAACCAGTTCGAAAGCTCCTTCTTATTTCTGGAAAAAATGCTTTTTACAGTGATAGAAATATTCAGCAAAATAAATAATCAGCAAACAGACTTTTACAACTTATCTCTTTTTCCGTGCTTAACCACCGCCTCGAAAATGCACAAACAGCAAAACAGGAACAGCAATAAATGCTGTACATATTTCTCGATTTGCGTGCCCAGAAATCTGCAATAAGTGCAGCTGTACAGCCACCTTGAAATCTGTGCCAAAACAACAATAAATGCTGCTGTACAGACCTCGAAATTCGTGCCAAAAATGCAGCAAAACTCTGCTGTACGGTACAGCCACTAGCTGCCTCGATTTCTGTGCCAAATACTGATGTACGGCTGCTGTATGGCCTCCCTGCCTAGGAAACCGTGCAAAAAATCAGCCTGCTGTTTGCTAAATCTGCTGCACTTGTCTGCTGAAATGTCTTGCTGAAATGTTGCCTTGGAATGCGTGCCAAGCTGCTGCCTCCTTCTCCTCACTGCCCAGAAATCTCCCTTGCTCTCTTGCTCTTCTTCTCCCAATCTGCTCATGAAAGAATGAATGACCTTTTCCTCCTTTTCCTCCTTTAACCTAACCCTAAGTGACTTTTGGGGAATCCCTAAATCCAATAGCTGAAATAGATTGAGATCTAGGGCTGAGATTAAATGCTCATTTAAATCTCACTTTCTATTTTTTAATTCACCCCACTTTAATAAAGACCCACTTAGTCTTTTATTTCCAAAGTCACTTTTTCCTTTCTAATTTTATATTGACTTTATTAAAGTGACTTTAAAATTAGACTTGACTTTATAACTTTATAAAGTCACTTTAGTAACTTTATCACTTAAGTCACTTTTAAATTAGATTTAACTTTATAAAAAATTATAAAGTTACTTTAGTAGAAAAATTAAATTCTTTTGGACACTTTTCCCTAGGCCAAAGATCAAAGCCTTAGGGAACCACCTGTCCTTCGGTACCAAATTTCAACACTCCCTCTTACCGAGGAAGGTGTTCCTCACCACTCCCATCTTGTCTCTGAAGTAGACATGCTTGCCCCATGGTAAGGCTTTGGTAAGAATATCTGCAACCTGCTCATCAGTGGGAATATACTCAAGCTTCACGGCTCCTTTCTGAACATAGTCTCTGATGAAATGATATTTGATCCCGATATGCTTTGACCTGTCATGAAAAATGTTTGGATTCTCGAAGTGAGTTTAATGCAACTGCGATTATCACGATCGTCAACGAAGGTCTCAGCGAGTGACCAAATAAGCCAAACAACATCTTCACCGAAGCAGGATGGCCTCACAACTAGCTAAGGCGGCTGCCATATACTGCAGCTCGGCCGAACTCAATGCCCTGCGACTATGCTTTCGGGTGAACCATGACACGCTGCCGAACCCAACCATCGGCCTGCAAGTGCTCTTCCTATCGAGCTTACAACACCGCCCAATCAGAATCAGTGTAACCTGCCAATCTCACTCCATCCCCCTGCCTGTAGTCCAGACCATAATCCACTGTCCCCTGCAAGTATCGCAAAATCTGTTTTGCAGCCACCCAGTGAACCTTCCTAGGCTCACACATAAACTGACTCATCGTGTTGACTGCAAAACAAATATCTGGTCTAGTGTTGACCAAATACATCAAAGAACCAATCAGCTGTCTGTACAATGTGGGATCCACCAACTCGGAATCCGAAGCATGAAGCTTCTTCCAGTTGGTGATCATCGGTGTCGACATGGGTCTACAATCCTCCATGTGGAATCTACCAAGGATGTCCACAATATACTTCCCCTGTCCCAAGAAGAAATGCCCCTCCTCCTGCCACACCTCCAAACCCAAAAAGTAATGCATCAAGCCGATGCAAACTCCGCTGCAAGATCTCTCTTGCAGTGCTCTATGAGTCTCTCTGCACCTGTAATGACTAAGTCATCCACATACATCACCAGAATGAGAGGCTCCTCACCTATCACAATATAGTAAAGGTTCGGATCTGCCTCACTCTTTGTGAAACCCATCTTCTGCAAGTAAGTATCTATCCTAGAGTACCAAGCTCTGGGAGCTTGCTTCAGGCCATAAAGGGCCTTCTTCAGTCTGCACACATGGGACTCCTTCCCATGCACCTCAAAGCCCTGTGGCTGCTCAATGTACACCTCCTCCTGTATGAAGCCATTGAGAAATACGGTCTTCACATCCATCTGGTGGATCTTCCAACCCATCTCTGCTGCTATCGATATAATGGAGCGAATCGAAGTATATCGAGCCACGGGAGCGAAGGTCTCCTCATAATCGACTCCCTCTACCTGGGAGAACCCTCTAGCCACAAACCTCGCTTTGAATTTCTCAATGTTGCCATCTGCAGCATGCTTTACCTTGTAAAGCCATCTGGAAGTAACCACGGATTTGCCCTCAGGCCTCGGCACCACCTCCCAAACATCATTCTTCATGATAGAAGAATACTCCTCCTGCATGGACTCTCTCCAGACCTGCTGGCTAGCTGCCTCCTCATAGCTAGAAGGCTCAGAGTCAAGGATGTTGGTAGCCATTGCCATGTAGCTACAAAACCTCTCAGGTGGTCTGCTCTCTCTGACCGGCCTCTTAGGCTCAGCAACAGATGTGGCATCTCTCAAGGTGTCCTGAAGCCACTTGGGCTTCCTCTTCCCTGAGCACACTTCTCCCGCTGGAGAATAAAACTCCTCCTCCTCAACATCGGGAGCCTGAACTCCGCGGGCTGTCCCCCGTCGCATCCTCCTCGCACGAACGTAGATGCGGGGGTCTTGTGTCGAACTCCCATCGATGGACTCCCCGGTGAGCGCTGCGCCCGGACACCTGCCGTGCTTCCCGCCGCCCCACCCCTGCGACGGCTACTGCCGGGCCACTCCCCAGCAGCGGACCCCCGGCCGCCGTGTAGATGTGCCTGGGATCCTCCCCTGATACACCCACTAGATCCCTGCGGCCCCTGATACCGCTGCGAGGGTGCCGGGCGGAGTCCGAATACTCTAACTCCGCTTTGACCTCCTAAAGGCCTGTCCTCCTCGAACTTCACATCCACTTTGTGGCTTAACTTTTTCCTACTTTTGAGAATGTAAATCAAAAACCTTGGAGGTCTCAGCATAGCCACAAAGATACCCTTCTCTGCGGTGGGCTCTAGTTTGGTCCTCTTCTCCTTGGGTATGTAGGAGTATGTCATGCACCCAAAGATACGAAGATGACCAATATCAGGCTTCTTCCCAGAAAAAGCCTCCTCCGGAGTCATGTGCCCCAAGGCACGATGCAGACTCCTGTTCTGCAAGTAAACAGCTATGTTGCAGGCCTCTGCCCACAAAAACAATGGCGACCCCTGATCATGTAACATGGCTTTGGCAGCCCCTCCGATGGATCTGTTCTTCCTCTCCGCAACCCCGTTCTGCTGGGGGTTGTAAGGAACAGTGAACTCCCTCCTAATGCCTGCCTCCGCACAATAGTCAACAAACTCTCCAAGGGTGTACTCTCCCCCATTGTCCGACCTCAGGGACTTGATCTTCCGACCTATCTATGTCTCCACAAGAGCTCTAAACTCCTAAAACCGCTTGAAGACCTCACTCTTGGTCTTCAAGGAATAAATCCAGGTCCTCCTGGAGTGATCATCGATGAATAACACATAGTACTCATATCCACTCAAGGAAACATGAGACATCCGACCGCTCACATCGGAATGAATCAAATCAAGTATCCCAGTCGCTCTGCTGTCACTGCTGGGAAAAGGGGATTTGGCAAACTTGCCCATCGCACATCCTCTGCAAGTATCAAAGTGATCAGTACTGAAATCTGGCACACCTGTAGTGATCTCCCGCAAGGTCCTCAAGGCTCCATGATACATATGCCCCATCCTGCGGTGCCAAATCTCACATAGCTCATAACTGCTAGCTCTGCTGTCGATGCTACTGCTCAATGCCAAAAGAGGCTGAAATGCAAACTTGTACACCTTTGCATGGCGTACACTTATCACTCTAGCTGAATCAGCTGGAGTGCCGCTGGGATACATCAACACCTGTCCTCCCCTGAACAGTACCTCATATCCTCTGTCCTCCAAAGCTGAGACAGATATGAGGTTCTTCCTCATCCCTGGCACATAAAGAACATTTGACACCTTCAAGGGAGGTTTAGACTCCCTCTGAAATGTCAATGTTCCCACACCGACTGCTCTAACAACTCTGTCATCACCGAGTACTACCTCTATATCAGTGCCACTCTCTGAAAGCTCTGAGAAGTACTCACGGACACCTGTCATGTGACGTGAAGCCCCACTGTCCACATACCAGATACCCGAAGATGCTCCGCTAATCGAGGGAAAAGCATGCTCCCTCTGAACCTCTATGGCAGATAATCCCGCACTAGAGGACTCACATGCAATGAACCCAAACTCCCAGTCAAAGTGATCTGCAAAGTCCTCAACCTCTGCTGAAGCTGCCATGCTCTAGTTCTTCCCCTTCTTCTTCTTCTTCTCCGGACACACAACTGCATAGTGTCCCATCTTCTGACAATTCCAACACTTCACCTTGGAATAGTCCTTCTGTGTGTTATCCTGTTTACCTTTACCTTTGCCTTTGCCCCCACCATTGCTTGTGGAAGCCTGCTTCTTCACTTTGCCTTTCTTGCGTCCTGCCAACAGTGCTACATCCTCATCCTGCTCAACTGGCTTGGCTGCCCCAAGCTGACCTTTCCTGATCTCTGTCTGAATGCAATCATCCCAAAACCTCTCTCATGTGGGAAGGGTCTCACGTGCACAAACCCCATCAGCAAAGTTCATCCATGAACTGGGGAGGCCATTCACTGCAATCCGCACCAACTCAGTGGGTGGAATGGCCTCTCCAATCGCTGCCAACTTATCTCTCACATTAGTAATCTTTGTGAGATATCCAGCTGCACTATCAGTCTTAGCCATCTTAATGTTCTTCAGCTTCTCCTCAGGACCATTTTCCGGTTCTCATTGGTACTCTGATAGAGGTTGGTCAATGCTGACCACATCTCATGGGCATTTCTCTTTCCTCTCACATGAGGAATGCAATGGTCCTTGATTCCGTCTAGAATCAGTCTCTTACCCTTGTTGTTCTTTCTGTTATATGCTGCCAACTGAACAGGATCAGTAGGGACATTAACAGGCTGTTGTGTGGTATGAACCATGATATCCCAGACTTCCTCCTCCTCAAAGATACTCTGCATTCTCTCCTTCCAAACAATATAATTTGTATGCCCATCCAGCCTATCCTCCACCCTCAATCCCAAAGACATCCTGCTGTCCTAAAACTGAAAAATAACACTGCTGTAGTAAAGGTAAAAATCTGTTGTTTGTGAAAAATCAGCTTGCTGGAATTTTCTGAGTGAAAAATCAGCAGGCTGTAATTTTCTCCTTGCTGTCCCAAACTGCTCTTTCAGCACTCAAGCTCTGATACCATGTAGAAAATTCTGTTTCCCACCCCGGTTTTCAGTTTTCACCTTATTACTCCAAAATAATTAAATGCCCTTTCCCATATCCATACATTTAATAAACTGGAAAATAAATTTGCTGAAAACACATTCTGGAAATTTGTTCAGAATGCTGAAAATGCAGAAATAAAATAACAGCAGTAACAAACAGTCATTCAACACATCATAACTTGATGATTTTTGAAGTCGGGGGTGACCTGGAAAAACCCTACAACTCTTGGGGAAAACCGATTTAGAAAACTCCTTCTTATTTACGGAAAAATGCTTTTTACGATGATAGAAATAATTGACAAAATAAATAATCGGCAAACGAGACTTTTACAACTTATCTCTTTTAGTGTATGCCGCCTCGGAAAATGCAAAAAACAAAACGGGGAACATCAATAAATGCATACGCTGTGATTTCGTGCCCAAATACGCAATAAATGCAGCTGTACGGCCACCTTGAAATCTGTGCCAAAACAGCAATAAATGCTGCTGTATGGACCTCGAAATTCGTGCCAAAAATGCAGCAAAACTTTGTTGTACGGTACAGCCACTAGCTGCCTCGATTTCTGTGCCAAATGTTAACATTGGGTGTCGTACGACTGTTGTGTCAAGCCTTCTTTATGGCCTCTGCCTAGGAAACGATAAAAATCGACTGTTGTTTGTAAATATTTGCCATATGCTGAAATGTCTTGCTGAAATGCTGCCTTGGAATGCGTGCCAAGCTGCTGCCTCCTTCTCCTCATTGCCCAGAAATCTCCCTTGCTCTCTTGCTCTCCTTCTCCCAATCTGCTCATGAAAGAATGAATGACCTTTTCCTCCTTTTCCTCCTTTAACCTAACCCTAAGTGACTTTTGGGGAATCTCTAAATCCAATGGCTGAGATAGATTGAGATCTAGGGCTGAGATTAAATGCTCATTTAAATCTCGCTTTCTATTTTTTAATTCACCCCACTTTAATAAAGACCCACTTAGTCATTTATTTCCAAAGTCACTTTTCCTTTCTAATTTTACGTTGACTTTATTAAAGTCACTTTAAAATTAGACTTTAGTAACTTTATCACTTAAAGTCACTTTTAAATTAGATTTAACTATATAAAAAATTATAAAGTTACTTTAGGAAAAAATTAAATTCTTTTGGACACTTTTCCCTAGGCCAAAGATCAAAGCCTTAGGGAACCACCTGTCCTCCGGTACCAAATTTCAACAAGTAATTTCCCTCAAATTTATGCTGTCAGACAGACTTAAATTCCTCAATCTGCATGCCACTCCAGCAACTCATTTAGAGCCTCAGACCAACTGATATTCCTTGCAATTCAGCCTATTTATCCTCCTAAAAATACATCTGCCAAAAATCTGCCCCGAAATTCACGCTAGGGCTGCTACAGAACTACAGGTTTGGTGCCAACCTTCTCTTGTTTGGAAACTCGACCCTCTGATGATATTCTCCTTGCTGTGGGTAATCCTCTCCTTTATAAACCTTTGCATTCACGACTGCCTCCTCTTCTGTTGCTCTCCTCCTCTTCTCCAACAAATGCACATGAAGAATGACAGTTCTGTATGCCTTTTTTCCCATTTTAGTCTCATTATGTTGAGAGAAGCCCTAACCCTATGATCAAGGGTTGAGATTAGATCTAAGCTCTCATTGATCAAGGGTGGAGATCTAATCTCCCATTGACCCCATTTTTATGTCCCCCCCATTAATGAGCTCCCTAGTCACTTTAATATTGTTTTTGTTGTACCTTTTTCTCATGAAGTAAACTTAAAAACATAAAGTGACTTTAATAATATAAAGTTGTTTACTAAAAAGGTGTTCTCATGTGTTTTCCTGGGCAAAAGGAAAAAGCACTAGGAAACACCTCCTTGGTACCTTTTTTCAACATCCCCATGACCAATAAACTTTTGCAAACAAACCATCTTCCTACATGGGACCTTGGATCTAAAGGGTATTTCTCTTCACAAGGCTTGGACAACGCCTAGTAACACTTTTATTATTTGTTTTTAATCTACTATGAAACTACTATGAGCAAAGAGAGTTAAAAAGAAGCTATTCTCTCTCCCACAAAAGATCTATCTGTATGAGGATCTCGTGAAAGTTCAAATGGAGAATCAACAAATGGATTACACCCAAGTCATGGATGTAAGGAATAACAAGATATAGGTTGCAATCAAAATGTGTACGGCAATGATTCATGACTCTCCCCCAGAATCATGCAGCCCACACCCAACCCTCCCCCCCTCAAGTCTCAATGGACGATGGTAGCATGGTATCTACCCTTCCATCTATCCTAAGCTATCTTGATTTTGACAACTAAACATGCTTCCCTCATAGTGGAAGTGTGGATGTGGTAGACTATATCTTGACCAATGAAGACCTACCTCCTCATATCCTACATCTCTTTATCTCCCTCTACATTACTCTCATAATTCACATGTTCATTTCCTTCTCCCTTCTTGATCCTCACACCCCTTCCCACTCTTAACACTTATTCCTCCCAACTTTCATAGTTGACCTCACCTCTCGTCCCTCACAACACCTAGAGCAGAATGTATCTTCTCTCCCATGACATTTGGGAGGTTCACTTGACTATTATACCCACATCATCCATCATCATGCTTGTATTACAACACCTGGAGTTTTCCATCTGAACTAATGGTACAATAAGGAGTGTAGGATCTCTCATAAACACCGTCACCTCATTCTTTCTCACAACCCCCACTCCATCCCTTCAACTCAGAAAGCTTAAAATGCATCCTTCGCCATAGTAAACTTCACCTTTCTTGCTAAAAGGACATGCGAGATTCTAGAAGACCTTTGTCATTCATCTAAATCCTTTTGCATCCTCCTTAAGTGCATTTCCCACCCACCTAACATTGAACACCATTCCATGTTCTTGCACACCACCTCTCTTTATGACACATAGGGGCAACGTCTAGTCCACATCTCCCCCCCCCCACCCCCCCACCTCTTCTATATATTCATTTTTCCTAAGAGAGAAGAAGAGTGCAATTATAGTTATGAGCACATGCATGGCTACAATAAGGAAGATTTTAGACAAAGATCCTCAAACATGGTATAGACTCTTTACATTGTTACATAGTTTATTTGATTAATCATGGTGTTTATCAAGTTTTCCTCCCTCTTGATACTATTACACTTCATATTGTATGAGGTTCCACATTATGATTTTCATCATATTGATGGATATTTCTAGTCATTACCCTTGGAGCATTAGGCTTATGTTGGGGGGTACATATTTCCAATTGACCCCAAGCCCTTCCTTTATACTTTTCTCGTTGACACATCAACAACCATGATCTAATCTCTAATCAACAACTAAGATTAAAAGAATGCTTGATCCACGTCACTTAGATCATTCTCATCACATGTGTAAATTAATTCACTTTAATTTTTTAATTTCCCTAAGTTAGACTTAGGGTCCCCATTAAAAAATTTAATTATTTGAATAACTTTTACACCATATGGAATTTCTCCAAACGCTTTCTAAGTCTTGGAGATCTCATGTGGTCCAGCCCCTCCACAAAGTTTCGGAGCTAGAGCACATCCAATGCTACTCCAAAATCTCAACACTCCCTCTTAGCGAGGAGTGTGCTCTAGCAATACTTCCACACTAAAGCATTTCCTTGATCTTTGGCATCGATCTCTGCGCTGATGCTTGGCCTGCTGCCCTTCATCCACTTTGTTGTTTCTCTCTGTACTGCTACCCATGTCACTGTCACTGACACTGCCACATCTGTACTGCAGCGCCCTCTCAAATTGTTGCATCATGTTGCCAACTGTTGCACTGCAACTCAGATGCTGAGAACTAAGCAACTGAAGGATCACTGCCCAATCAATGAAATACAAGTCAGTCGGGCTGCATCTCATCACTAAAGCTCCCTTGGCTGCTGCGCTGCGCTGTCTCTCTAGAGCGATTATGCTGCAGTTGCTCTGCATTGCGTAAGCACGACCCCTCTGCGTTGTTGAAGTCCCATCAGCATCTGCATTGTTGCATCTACGATGCTACCACCTCTGCACTGCACTGCTCCAATATACAACGTCCCAACTCTGTCTCTACTTCATCTATGATCTTCTACACCCACTACTCCAGTCATCTTGCTACTACCTTAAGGCTCCCATAGCTCATATGTGATCCAATAGTTTGGGCACCTCAAGGATCCTGCCTACTATCTGTAGTTGCTCTACAGATCAATATCGCCCACCTCTTCTCTCGTGGCACATGAGCACTCATAGCCACATCATCCTCACTACCACTATCCCCTCTAGCTGCTACTACCTTGGAATCAGAATATTCCTTGTCCTTCCTCGTAGAAGTTAGGACAAGTGTTGGCGAAGTGTCCAAGTTCACCACATCTAAAGCACCGGACCTTTTATAGGCCCTTCTTCTTCGTTGTCTCTTTGATGCTAGGGCCACATCGTCCTCCTCCTTCTTCACTTTGCTACTTCCGTTGTTGAATTCCCTCTTGGTCATCCGTCAGATCTCCTCCTGTCGAAGGATAGCCCACATGTCACCCAAATTAGGGAATTTCACTCTACCCAAAATACTTTGGACAAAGGTCTCCCACTCATCATTGACTGCATTCAAGGCAGTCCTCACCAAAATTCATTCATCCGGAGTTTCCCCCATGGCAATCAGCTGATCCTAGATCGTCTGTAATCTGGAGAGGACTGGATCGATCTCTTCCCCCTTATGCATTTGGAACATCCTCATCTGGTTCTCCAGAAGCATCTTCTGTTGGACGGAGCTTCCTTGATACAACGTGGTCAAGGATGTCCACATCTTATGTGCCATCCTCTTTTCGGTAATGTGTGGAACCACGTGACCCTTCACCCCATCCATGATCAAGCGCTTTGTCCACGCTCGATTCTCATTGAAATTCTTCAGAGAATTCGCATCGGTCGGCACATCTAAGACATTTTTCGCATGGTCTCTGATTCCATACTCCTCCAGGACTGTCAGGATTCTGGCCTTCCAGATCGCAAAGTTGGACACACCATCCAACCTATCCTGATCACGTAGTCCGTACAAGGCCATCTCTACCCAAATTCTGTCGAAGCAGGCACTCCTCTCCCTTCTACTATTGTTGCACTCAACAGAAGACTGGATCTAGGTTTCTTGGCAATAGAAACCTTCTAGAGTAGCTTCTCCCTCTGACAACTGATTTCTCTCTCGGAAATCCTCCGCCAAATCTTCTGAATCAGTCCTCTACAATCACCCTCTTGATCGAATCTCATATTTCTTTGGCACAAATCTGTTGAGCGACTATTCTCCTCCTGCTTTGTCACCTTTGTTAGGCATTGTTCTGCACCGACAGAACCTATGCCACACCAGCAACTTCTGAAGATCAAAAACTGCACTTCCAGCCTCGGCAAACTGTACAACAACTCTCCAACTCGGACTGCATCACCCTCCTGGTGTTGCGTCAGCCTCTACGTGAGCAGACTGGCTCAACGTCTCGCTCTTGGTGCTGCGACAGCCTCTGTGTGAGCAGACTGCATCTGCGTCACCTCTCTAGAGTTGTGTCAGACTTTGCGTCACCCTTGCAAGCTCTAAGTTGTCCCTTTGGTGTTGCACTGCCTTCCTCCGGATCTGTGCTACTTCAGTTGCCCTTCCTGCAACAATATCTTTAGTCACTTTGCTGATGGTTCATCTTGATCTGCAACGCTTTAATACCATGTGAAAATTTCTAAGCACATAAATCCTATTGCTAACTATTGATTTACTTCTCCTACTTGATTTATTACACAAGTTATTTAACTGAATATTCAGAAAAACTTCGAAGTAAACACAAATAGTAGCCTACACAAATACAGATCATTTTACTGAACATCACGCACATATGACAAAGGACACAGATTTTTCGGACAAAAGTCCCCAGAAAAACCCAATGCTGGAAAACCGGTGCAACAAATATGAGGGTTTATTATTATTAAGCAGCAGTTTTTGAGTACATCTAGGGTGCCATAACTCATCGCACCTAACAGAGAAAACCTCGGCAATCAAAGAAAAATGTGAGATATACCTCACCCTCACAAGTCCCGGTTGATCCGAATGAGCAACTGGTGAAACCCCAGTTGGATCTGCGCAGCTACTGCATCAGCCTGCATAGCCTTGGCTAAGAAACTGCGTCACCCTAGCACTACATGGATCTGATTTTCCGGAGTCTGGTTTCAGCTTTGTTGGCTAAGAAAGCCCAGCTTTTGGTGAATTTCGGACTTCTACTTGGAGACACAGTGCTGCCCCTGCGTGAGCCCTACGTGGGTCTGCGTCACCCTCTTAAGGGACTGCATCACACCCTTTGATGGCTACGCTGCCTCTACTGCATCTCTGTTTCCCTTGCTCTGCATTGTACTCTTGTCCCTCCTGACGAATCACTACGTCTGCCCCTCACTACTTCTCTGAGTCACTCAGATCTGATCTTCGTTTGAGCACTGCTCCATCGAAAGAATTCGATCTCTTAAACTCGGTGTGTCTGTTCTCCAATTGACTCCAAGCCCTTCCTTTCTACTTTTTTCGTTGACACATCAACGACCATTATCTAATCTCTAATCAACAACTAAGATTAAAAGAATGCTTGATCCATGTCACTTGTATCATTCTCATCACATGTGTATATTAATTCACTTTAATTTTTTAATTTCCCTAAGTTAGACTTAGGGTCCCCATTATAAATTTTAATTATTTGAATAAATTTTAGACCAAATGGAATTTCTCCAAATGCTTTCTGGGTCTTGGAGATCTCATGAGTTCCAGCCCCTCCACAAATTTTTGGAGCTAGAGAACATTCGATGCTACCCCAAAATCTCAACAATGTTTCACTGACCAAAATACTTTGGGCAAACACTTGCCAATCTTATGAGACAACATTTAGAGCTATCTGCACCATCTCTGTAGGTTGAGGCGTTGACCCTACAGCTGCCAACTGATCTTGGACATCCTGAATCCTATGGAGAATGTTGTACATGCATTCTTCCTTCTGCATATGTGTGCTCCACAATTTCTCTTCCAGATACATCTTCCGCTGCTCGGAATATCCTTTGTACAAAGTGGAAAGGGAGTCCCACATCTCTTTGGCCATTCCAAGGGCTGCTATGTGAGATATGACATCATCCCAAACTCCATCAAGGATCATCCTCTTTGCCTTAGCCATTTCCTTCTTTATGCCTTCAACGGATCTGGATCTGCGGGGACAACCACCACACTATCGATGTACATTTTGAGATCGTACTCGTCCAGAAGGAAGGAGATCCTTGCCTTCCATATCACATAGTTAAACACTCTATCTAACTGATCTCGATATCTCAACCCAGCTGATGCCATCTCGCCAAACAACGTCGAACTCCACCTCTAACCCTCTGCACAATTGTTGACTGGCTCTACACACTCCCTGCTGGAGTGAGCAAAACTGCACTCATCTACTGCTGCTCTGCGTGGGAAAATAGAATTTCTTGGCTAGAAATACTCTGAGGACATAATTCCCTCATTGTGCTCTTCTCTCCTCCTAATGCTTTTTAGCTCTAGCAAACTGCTGCTAAAAATTTGCGTCCTAACTGAAGATCTGCTCTGCGTGGAAACTATTGCGCTGC
The DNA here is from genome assembly GCA_034641835.2 of Pinus albicaulis. NCBI lineage: Eukaryota > Viridiplantae > Streptophyta > Pinopsida > Pinales > Pinaceae > Pinus > Pinus albicaulis. The sequence goes on from CM076570.1 coordinate 1,256,302,420, forward strand.
TCCCTCTGCCTCTAGCCAATATCGATCTGGAAATCTTGTGCTCTGTTGACTCACTCAAAGACACAAATTTCTCAAAATTTTACCTTGCTAGCCTCTGGACTGCACAACCTCTGGGGTTTCAAGCAACTGCCTACGCAGTGCCTCGAATCACCCTTCTTCCCTTCTGCAACTGAGCTCTACGACTTTAATTGTGCTATGATACGATGTGAAAATTTGGTCACCCAAATCCTACTATAACAATTGATGTTAATTCTTCTAATTGTTTAATTAAAAAAACAATTTACTTGTTTTCTACAGCAAATATCGAATTAAATACACTGCAGCCTACACAACATAAAATACTGCGAAAAATACAAAGCAGGAAAGGTAGAAGCATGCTAGGATATTCCAACACATAGGAAATAGTTAAGTATAACTTGGTCTAGAGTAGAGTTAGGTAAAGTGTGTTTCTTTACTATGTACATTTGTAACTTATAATGCGATGGTCACGATCAGATGGTTCATTCTCTCCTTGGTATTACCGACACTTGATCCATGGCCTAACACCTGATTGATCCATGATCTCTATTTAAAGAGCATGGAGGGTCATTTGTCTGGTGACCGTTTATGAGAGAAGATTATGTAAATTTTCTTTCTTTATATTAATAAATTGCCTGAAGTGGCTGCGTTGGCTCAGGTCATGGACCGTTTCCCTCTTTGAGGGTTTTAACCACATCAAATATTGGTGTACTGATCTGTGATCTGTTTGTGAACAGTGACCTTTGGTGTTTGATCTAAGGAACTTACCCTGTAAATTCCTACATGGTATCAAAGTTGTTTTGAAGGTTGCTTCCGTTGTTGATCCAAATCCGAAGCTGGTTTGACTGCATGTGACTATCGTTTTCCAGACCTACTGCTTCTGACCACTTTCGGGCCAGGAAAACTACTCTGTTGTGTCTGGAGTCTCTGTTCTAGTGAGGAAACCCTTTCGTTTCATGCAAAAATGTTTCTGGTTAAGTTATGTCATTTTAGATCTGGAGGTATAAAGTATTTTTTTTGCAGTGATATTTATTAATGCCTATGTTTATTTCGATTTATAATCTTTTTTTAATTGTCGGATCTATACCCTCTTCTATGCATATTCTCTTTTCTCTGCGCTGTGTGGGATCTGGCAAACCAAAAACAAGAAGAAAGGATTTATCTGCTACGTATGTTATTTCCCCGTGACTTTGTGCGATTTCGAGAAATCAGAAGTAGTGAGAAAAATATATAGTTGCCAGACGAACCAATGTTGCGAATATCGACAAGGGTCTGGAAAACCAAAAAATCGTAAAAATCGGGAAAATGTCGGAAAAAATCAGAAAACATCAGCAAAATCAAGATACCATCAAAATATTTATAAAAATAGGAAAACATCGGCTAGGCCAAAAAATCGTGATTTAAAGATAAAATCAGGATGTTATCGAGATGTTCGCAACACTGGGACGGACTAACTGAAAATCTAACGTTCTGTCGCAAGGCTTGTATTTTTTTTTTTTTTCTGCACAGTTGTTTTTTAGGAAAAAACTAGCAAACCGAAAAAATAAATAAATGAATAAATAAAATAAAATAAATTCTTCCTGATTTCAAACAATTACATAATCCTTTTACTAGCTCACTTGGTGTAAAGTTACTTTATGAGAATAGAGATCTTGGGTTCAAGTCTCTTTGTCAAGCTTATTTTTCTAAAAAGTTTTTTGTTAAATTACTTCTTCTTAAAAAGATTTTTGGCAAGTTGCTTTTTTTTAAAAGGGTTTTATTTAAAAAGCACATGTAAAAGTAACATTGTAAAAGTGATTCTCACTTATTCATAAAAGTGGGTCACATAAAGTAGTTTTTTTAAGTGAACTTATTATATTAAGTTTGGAAAAGGGTGAAGGGTGGGGGGAGAGGAAGGGGGGATTTTTTTTTTTTTTAAGTACAACTTCATCATCAACTTTCAACCTATCACGTAACTACTCAACATCTACTACAATTTTTCTTCAAAAAGGCATAACTTCTTCATCCGGAAGCCGTTTTCAGAGCTATTTTTTTTTTAACTGGCCTAATTTTTCGAGATCTTTCCATTGGAGTAGTTAGTTTCAACCTTTACAGCTTCAGTTTTTAAAATGGAAAGTGCGTGCACGGTTATTCTTAACAGCACCAATTATTTCCAATGGCTATCCTACATGACAAACTTACTTAGAAATAAAGGTCTTTATAAATAGCCTCAGGACAAGAATATAAACCTACCGATGGAGATAAAAAGGATAAATGGGAAAACAAACAAGATCAAGCACAAGTGTTGATAGGAATGTTCATTGCTCAAGATATTAGATTTCATATCCAAGAAATTGACTCCCCTCATGAAGCTATGAAAAAGCTAAATATTGTTTTTGGCATTCAAAATGAAATCAGAGCCCACCAGCTTGAAAATAAGTTTCTTACTTTGGACCCCAGTAATTTCTCCTCTATTGAATATTTTTTGTCCAAATTCAAGACCCTTAGACTTCTTTTAGAAGGTTGTAAGGTCAAAAAGGAAGATGGTAGTCTTATCGATTTGTTTTCAACTTCCATTCCACTAGAGAAGGCCTCATTTCTCAAGGGATAACCTACAAGTCCCCCTCTTTTGATAAGAGAACAAGAAAAACTCTTACACCTTGGTCTTATTAATACTGGAAACTCTTCTAAGAAATCCTTAGCAACCCAACAACAACCATATCCAAAGAATCCTAAGAAGCAGCATCCTAAAAAGAATGGTTCTAAACCAAACAAGGGTCTTAAGCAATTTCAACCACTAACTGAAAAATAAACTCACTAAACTGATAAGGAAAATAAAACAAAGGGAAGAAGACAGATAGACATTGCAACTTTTGTAATCGTTACGGCCATGTAGAGTCAAAATGTTTTAAGAAGATGGAAGCCTTGGAAGCAACAATGAAGAAGCACAACATCCATTTGGAGAACTCTTCAACTTCATCTTCGGGAATGACACTTTCTGCATGTGGTTGTCAAGCATCAAGATCTAGTTATGCATTGAATGTGTCTTCTTCTTCTCATTCTCATGTGTGGCTCATTGATTTTGGAGCCTCTTACCACATGGCCAAAAATAAAGACATGTTTTCTTCTTTGAATGATTGTAACACCAAAAACATTTATGTTGGTGATGACAGATCTCTTAGTGTTGTCGGATCTGGAACCATTCATCTCGATAATGGTCAGTTTAATGATGTATTATGTGTTCCTACCTCGTCCTGCAACCTTCTATCTGTTTATCAGATAACTCATTCAGGTGAAGGGAAAACAATAGAATTCTCACCTCATGATGCTGTAATTAAGGACCTCAAAGATCCTAGACATATTTTAGGTACTATCATTGCTGATTATTCCACAAGGTTGTATAAGTTTGACAACTTTGGGTCATCATGTCTTCCCTCCGTTTTTGTTGCTCATAATGATTAAGTGAGCAAACTTTGGCATGAACGATTTGGTCACTTAAACTATCGCTCTCTTCAAACTCTATGTAAAGAAAATATGGTGATGGGTATTCCTATGGTATCATGCCGAGATAGTGTTTGTTTCGGATGTGTACTCAAAAAACATCACCGGGATAGTTTTGACAAATGTGCCTCTTGGCACGCTTAAACTCCTTTGCAACTTGTGCACCGTGATTATGTGGTCCACTTCCAGTTGTTTCTTTCTCTGGCTACAAGTACTTCTTAACTTTCATGGATGATTTTTCCAGACGCCCTTGGGTATATTTCTTAAAACTCAAGAGTGGGGTTTTTAACATGTTCTTGGCCTTTAAGGCCTTTGTTGAGAAACAATCTGGACATCAAATTCTTACGTTAAGATCTGACAATGGAGGAGAATATGTTAACAACAAATTTATCAACTTTTTCACTAAGCATGGCATTCAAATGAAACATATTGTTCCGTATCCTCCACAACAAAATGGTGTACCTAAAAGGAAGAATCGCACCCTAAAAGAAATGGCTAATTGTATGCTTCAATCTAAAGGACTTAATCTTAATTTTTGGGCAGAAGCAATTAACTGTGCAAATTACATAGTAAATCGCACTCCTACTAAGGTTTTAAGGAATATCACTCCAAAAGAAGCTTGGAGCTCAATCAAACCAGATGTAAGTCACTTTTGTGTTTTTGGAAATGAAGCTTGGGCCCATATTCCAAATGAGAAACATAAAGCCTTAGAACCTAAGAGTGAAAAATGTATTTTTGATGGATATTCTGAAGATGTCAAAGGATATAGTCTTCCTCAACCCAAATCCAAAAATGTAATCATTAGAAGAGATGAAAATATATCGGCCTGTGAGCCTAGGTCAGCAAGTGTGCCACCTTTGGCCTGCGAGCCTAATTCGACATATGTGCCACCTCTCTCTATCTCTTCTACTTCTGACAACGTTCCTTCTAGTTAGGATGATGACAGCGAGGATGACAATCCTCCTCCACCTCCTCAAGATCTTCCTTTAGCTCCATAGCTTCCAAAATGGGTCCGCTCTACTCGGGATGCAGCAGGTTCTCTTGCAGGTGACCCTGCCGATCAACGTCGTACATGTTCTCAATTCGACAGAGCCTCTTCCTTATTGGTTCAAGTTCTAGAAAATATTGATCTAGACACCTTTGAAGAAGCTTCGGGCATCCAGATTGGGATGCAACGATGTATGAAGAATAATGTTCCTTATTGGCAAACGATACTTGGGATCTTGTTCCTCTTCCAAAGGGAAGAAAACTTGTCAGATGAAAATGGGTTTACAGAAAAAAGTTTGGACCAGATGGAAAAGTGGATAAACATAAATATCGTCTTGTTGCTAAAGGATTTTCACAAGTTGAAGGCATTGACTGTACTGAAACCTTCTCCCCTATTGCCAAAATGAATTCTATCTGCCTTGTTCTTTCCCTTGCTGCCTCTTTTAAATGGGAAGTCCATCAGATGGATGTTAAATCTACCTTCCTACATGGGGACTTGCATGAAGAAATCTACATCGAACAACTCCCTGGATTTATCCAAAATGACTCTAGCCTGGTTTGTCGCCTTAGGAAGTCTCTCTATGGTATCAAATAAGCCCCTCGGGCTTGGTATGCCAAAATGGATAGCTTTCGCTTAGATAATGGCTTTTCTAGATGTCATTCCAACAACATTGTCTACACCAAGAAAGTGGGTAATGTGAAAATTTATGAATGTTACTTTATGCAGAAATCTATTGTTAGATTTGGTTATACTTCTACATAAACAAGTTATTAATGTTGAAATCTTCAAATTAACATCGAAGTAAACACATAACAGACTTTCATTGATTCATATCTAAAACAGAAAAGTACATGCACAAATAGACAAAGTGAAACACAAGATTTTCTGGACAATAGTCCTCGGAAAAACCCAATGTGGGTAAACTGGTCTTCTGACTGCTGGAGGGTTTATATTATTAAGTAGTTTTCTGAATACAACAAATTTGGGCACCACACTAGTTAATCCGACAGAGAAAAAGATAGATCTGCAGCTAACATGTTGTTCTGAAGCCAAAACCTTGTCTGATTCACACCCTCAAACGGGATTTACAAGACTCAACCAAATTCTGGCCCTAGAAAACCCAGCACTGCCCCTGAAGCCCCTGCGTCAATCTCTTCAGCCTCTGCGTGCCTCTATTTTGGCCTGGAGAGGGCTGCGTAACCCCATAATGGGTGACGCAAACCCTACGCTTCCTTAGAAGGGTCTTTGCGTAACCCAGATGGGTCCCCTGCTGCCCAGCGCTACCCTAGAAGGGACTGCGTAGCTGAAACTGCCTTTGCGCTATGCAGCAGCTGCGTAACTGCTGCTGTTGCTCTCTTCTTCTCTGCGCTGCCTCTGGATGCTTCTCTCTGCCTCTTGCTGATTCTAGGCAGTTGGATCAAACCACCCCCTTTGCCTAAACTACCCCTCTCTACAGCTGAAACACTTCTGAAAGTTCTTAGCAAACCCTGCCCTAGAACTTCAGCTTAGTCTTAGTGCTCTGCCTCCGTGTGTGTTCTCCAAGTGACCCCAAGCCTTTCCTTTATACTTTCTCGTTGGGAAACCAACGACCATGATCAGATCTTGAATCGATGGCTAAGATTAAAAGAAAGCTTGATTCATGTGACTTAAAACAATTCCATCACATGTTTTAATTAATTACCTTTAATAATTTAATTTTCCTAAGTTCGACTTAGGGTCCTTAATTAAAATTATTAATTAATTAATTATCTCCCAAACTCGATGAAATTTCCCAAATCCCTTTCTGGGTCTTGGATATCCCATGTACTCTAGTCCCTTCCCTCCACAAATTTTGGGAGCTAGAGCACATCCGATGCTACCCCAACATTCAAGAAAACTCAACATTCTCTCTTAGTGAGGAATATGCTCTAGTACAACTCTGCTTCACCCCGAAGCTCTGCACTGATCTTTGGTGTGGGTCTCTGCATTGATGCTGGACCTGCTGCCCTTCATCATTGTGTTGTTGTTGCCATTTTGTATTGCTGCCCATGACATTGCCACTGCCACTTCTACATATGTACTGCAATTTCCTCTCAATCTACTGCATCTGTGCTGCCATCTGCTGCACTGCAACTTCAGTTGTTGAGAGAAACAACTGAAGCTCCTACCCAATCTTTGATAGACAAGTTAGTCGAGCTGCATCATCATCACTGAAGCTCCATCGGTTGTTGATCTGTGCTGTCATCTGGAGGATGATGCACAACTACAACTTTGCACTGCGTAACCAGACTCCCTTTGCACTGTTGATGTCACATAAGCCCCTTGCGCTGAAATCCCTCACGCTGTTGTTGCGCTGCGCTGTCCTCCTGAAGCCTCCACGCTGCTGTAGCTTTGCTCTGCGCTGTTGAAGTCACATCAGCCCCTATGATGCTGCTGCTGCATCTACATTGCGCTGCTCCCTTCAGCCTTCATATTTGCCTCTGCTTCATCCTTGATTCTATGCACCAACTACTCCACTTGTCCCACTACTGCCTTAAGGCTCCGGTAGCTCGGATGTGATCCAAGTGATGAGCTACTTAAGGATCTCGCCCCCACTCTATAGCTACTCTACAGATCCATGTTGTCCCACTTCCGTAGTTCAAGAGCGCTCATGGCTCCATCATCTTTTGACCCGTCGTCTGCCACAACAGCCTTGGAAGTAGAAGATTCCTTGTCCTTCTTCTTCTGTGGACACTTGCTAGAGAAATGTCCTAGTTCGTGGCACTGGAAATACTTGATCTTGGATAGATCATGCTTCTTCTTCCCTTGTTGCCTCTTTGATGCCAAGGTTGCATCATCTTCCTCTTTGTTTTTCACTTTATATGATCCCGTGTTGTTCTGCCTCTTGGTGATCTGGCGGAGTTCTTCTTAACGAAGGATTGCCCACATATTGTCTCAGTCGGGAAGGTCTGCTCTGCCCAAGACACTTTGGAGAAAGGTTTCCCACTCTTTTGTGACCGCATTGAGTGCAGTCATTACCATCACATCATCCTCCACCTTTGCACCCATGGTAGACAATTAATCTTTGATGGACTGTAGCCTGAAAAGGAAGGGCTCTATTTCTTCTCCCTTGGTCATCATGAATGACCACAACTGATTCTCCAAAAGCATTTTCCTCTCGATGGACTTCCCTTCATAAAGGGTTTCAAGGCTTTCCACATCTCATGAGCTATTTTTTCAGCTATGTGTGGAACAATATGATACTTAACCCCATCCATTATGAAACATTTGGCATGTGTCGCAGCCATAGTTTTAAAAAACGGCCGATTTGAATCGGAACAGGCCTGGTCGACCGAGCCATTAGGCTTGCCGGTCCGACCAGGCACAAGAAACGGCCAGTTGGCCGTTTGTTACCGAGCTGGCCGGTTTTTGTACCGGCTCGGCCGGCTCGGTAACAAACCGACCGACCAGGCCTGGTCCGAGTTAACTCGGCCGAGCCAATTCTGCCAGCCGGTGGGCCCAAAAAATCGATTTTTATGGACTTGAAACCCAATTTAATTTTGCTGTTAGGTTTGTTTGAGGTTTTCTGAAGAGTTGTGGAGTTGGTTTTTGGAGCAGCTTCATCCTTTTACTTAAATTTTTAACATTACCATGAAATGACTCAGGATGTTTGAGAGTGGTTCCAACCTCATTGGATTTCATATGGAGAAAGTAGAATTTTAGATCTCATTCAAAATCTAGCAGACTTATCAGTTTTTCAGGATTTCAGGATTGGGTTATTGCAATGTTTCCATCGAATTTTGTCATGTATTAGGGTATGGAACTCGTATTTAATCAAGAGCACCAATCCCTCTATGTACCTTGATGACATGATGTTAGTGACATTGGTTATGTTTTTTGTTTTGATCTCTATATCATCATCATGTATTGGACAGTGCACTAGGTGAAATTTTGATATAATGTATATATTCATGAGCCTACTTTGATCATATGTTGTCTTTTGTGACTTATCTATATTGTAATGCTTTGTGTTTGGAAACATGAATAAAAATCTTTAAATTTATGTTTTTGTACAAAAAAATTAATATTTAATGTATTTTTTACAAAAACCGAGTCATTGAAACCAAGTCGACCGAGTCATTACCGATTCAGAGTCATTACCAAGTCATTACTTCGGCCTGGTAGCTGACCGATTCCGTTTTTTAAAACATTGGTCGCAGCTTCCTCATGCTTCTTCAAGAGATCCACAGCAGTCAGCGTGGCCAGGACTTTTTATGCATGGTCTCTTAGACCGTATTCCTCCATGACTACCAGGATTTTAGCCTTTCAGACTGCAAAGTTGGATAGGCCATCCAACCTATCCTGATCACGTATTCTGTGAGGTTTTATAGGCTCAAATTTACTCTGTCAGAACTTCCTATCCCCGCTTCTCTATTGAAGCTCGGATATAGGATCCTTGGCAAAAAAAGGCACCCTCTGCTACCTTTGACAACTGATTTCCTCTCTTGGAAATATGCCAAAACAATGAAACATCTCTCTTCGATCCTCTGATCGGTCTACAGATTTCTTTGGCTAGAAACCCTCTGAGAAGTTGAGCTCCTCCCGCTCTTTGTCTCCCAGTGCTTAGGCGAAATTCTAAATCTTCATAAATATAACCCCACCAGCAACTTCTAAAGTTCACTTCTGAATCAGACAGCTTCAGATCTGTCTCACCTTAGCTGGCCTCTGCGTGAGAAGATAGTCCCAACGCTGCCTCTATGCAGTAAGTATGTGTGCCTACGTGGAGATTGCATAGGAATGCATCATCCTGACCTCTGTGTGGCTCTGCTTCCTCTAAAACTGCGTTGTCCCTTCAGATCTGGCTTTTCGTTGCTGTTGTTGCTCTCTCTGCTGCTTTCTACAGCAAGATTCTTCAGTGTTATGCTGGAGACCTTGCTAGATCTGCAATTGCTATAATACCATGCGAAAATTTCTGAATGTTACTTTATGGAGAAATCTATTATTAGATCTAGTTATACTTCTCCTACTAAACAAGTTATTAATGCTGAAATATTCAGATTAACATCGAAGTAAAAACACAACAGACTTTCACTGATTCATATCTAAAACAGAAAAGTACATGCACAAATAGACAAAGTGACACACAATATTTTCTGGACAATAGTCCCCGGAAAAACCCAATGCGTGAAAACCGGTCTTCTGGCTTTTGAAGGGTTTGTATTATTAAGTAGTTTTCTGAATACAGCAAATCTGGGCACCACACTAGTTAACCCGACAGAGAAAAAAATAGATTTGTAGCTAACCTGTTGCTCTGAAGCCAAAACCTTGACTGATCCACACCCTGAAACGAGATTTACAAGACTCAGCCAAATTCTGTCCCTAGAAACCCCATTGTTGCCCATGAAGCCCCTGCGTCAATCTCTTCAGCCTCTCTGTGCCTCTCGCTGGCCTGGAGAGGGTTGTGTAACCCTAGAATGGGTGATGCAGACCCTACGCTGCCCTAGAAGGGTCTCTACGTAACCCAAATGGGTCATGTTGACCACACTTTGTCAAAGACCCCATAGCAGTACAACCCCATTTTTTCAAATGGGATTCATCATGTTCGACCTGTTCACGCCATTCAAATTTCATCATCAGCTGACAGTTTTATAATTGATATAAACCCATTCTGCATATTTATGATGTAAATGATCTAAGTAAGACCACTATGTATGTAATAACCTAGGTAAGCCTAGTATTTTAATGATGATTTCTATCCTAGGAGGTTTTTTATCTCACTGATTCATTTGTGTTTCTCAACACAAGTGATCGGCAGAGTTTTCCCCTCCAGCCTCACCCCAAAGCTAGGGTGGATTTTGTCATCAAGATGCTAAGTGAGTCCTAGAGTTTTCTATCGAGTCTTTATAAAAATAGTTTGGGAATAATCCAAGCTAATTGGCTAGACTATTTTATTACAAGCTACTTGGTTTACTAGATCATGTTTTGAGTCGCAGAATTGGGTAGCTATTTTAGGGTCTGTCGTGAATGGGTATTCCCCTTTTATGTGTCTAAATGTATTTATCTTATGTAAAGAGGGTTGGAAAAATAATTAAATCCCCACTCAATCAATAAATTAAATTTTCTAGCCAATTTAAATTAAAAATCCTAAGCCATAAATTTAATTAATTTTAAGTCCTAAGTAGGCTAAAATTATTCAAATGCAAAATTCGTGGGTCTTTAAAAAATAATTTTTTAAAGGTCCCAAGCCAAGGGAATATTGAGAATTTCAAGAAATTTTGGACCCTTGGACCTTGGTGGTTAAGTCAAAATCAAAATTTTGAGGTAATTAACTCAAAAATATTATTTTTGAATTAATTAAAATAGAATTAAATGATAAATTCAAATTTCCTCAAAACTATAATTTCAACAGTCCAGATTAAAAAATAATTAAACCTTTTTCGACGATCAAGATTATTTTGACAAGGATCAACCAAATTAGCCGTTGGAGATTTTATCTTATAAATTAGAGGTCTTTGTATGTCATTTGCATCCGATCTTTGGATCGTGCACTTGTTCTCAGAAGCTCTTGTAATTTTTTGATCAATAAAGCATAAAGACTTTGGGGTTACAAACTTTGGTGTTCCTTTTCCAGATGTATGTGGTGATATTGTCTCTAAACTCTGCTACTTCTATTGGCATTTGATGGTTGATGGCCTTTATGGATTGATCTGCATACAGGTATCTTGTGCAGGTTTCTGAGTTTTCTTAAATTGCATTTTGATTTGACAGAAATATCAGTTATCTATATTTTTGAAAGGTCTCATGTCTATTTTTTAAATCTCTATCAATCTAAAATTCAGATCTAAGTGTGCAGAGATCATTATTCAAGATTTGAGTGTTTGGGGAAATCTTCAGTTAGATCAGCCAACTCTCAGATTTCAGAAAATCTGAAAAAGCCCATTGTTTCCTAATTTCTAAAGTTATCTTACGGAATATTTTCTGCAAAGTCTTTATAGAGCTTGTGCCTAAATAAAAACATTATCTTAATTTTTTTGAATTTAAAGTTAAATCTGGCTAGTAAGAGCCTTAGATCTTCAAATCTAGGAGTGAAGTCAGACTTATACTCCTCAGATATGATAGATCTGTAACTCTTGTGCATAGATCTGTAAATTTATTGTATAGATCTGTAATTTACATCTGTAGATCTAAAGTTTTGTAACATAATTTTGAATTCTAACATTTAGGTTTTTAGGATTTTCGCTATTTTTGTACATATTGAGTATTGGGTTTCTTTTTTCACTTGTGCAGGATTAGATCTAAAAAATCAGCTGAGGAAATTTTCAGATCCAAAAAATCAGCCAAGGAAATATTCATATCTGAGCCAGATCTAGACCCTGGAGGGCAAGATCTGAGCTCAATATTTGTTTGTAGGAATAGATTTGAAAAATCAACCATGGAAATCTTAAGATCTGAGTTAGATCTAGACCCTGGAAGGCAAGATCTGGGCTTTTGAGGCTATTTTTACAAGGTTTTAGTCTCCAAATTTCAATTTTCAAGCAGCAACATTATCCCAAAATTTCAAGAATTTTCAACGGTGGGATCTTCAAAGCCTTGGGCTAAGGGTTTGATCTCTAAACCCTTATTTTCTGCAGATTTAATTACAGCAAGCAATCACAATAATTAAGCCCTAAAAACACATTTTATATGGTCAAAATTGTTTAGAATTACAAAATCTTCATTTTCAGAATTTTTGGCCATTTGGGCATCTTTAATTTTTGCTAGATCTGACTTTAAAGCTTGCTGGAAATTACTGCATAGCTGTGTAAAATCAGATTTGCACATTTCTGATGCATATCCTAAATAAGATCTAAAAAAATTGAATTTTCAGTTTTTCGGCAAAATTTACTATTTTTAGACATTGTGGGGATCATTTTCAGTATTTTCAGTTTGCTGATCTGTTATCATTTTACTGCTGTTATAAACTTATCAATTCTGAAAATTACTGAATCAAACTCTCTTAAAGCCTTAAAATTGAAATTTTCAAGTTTTAATATATTTTTGCTATTTCTGGAAGTATTTCGCAGCTATTTTGGGCAGTTTTATCTTGTTGATCTGTCATTGTTTCACTGTTGAAATAAAAATATAAGATCTGAAATTTCTCTTAATCAAGCCCTAAAAATTGAATTTTCTTCAAGTTCATCAATTTTTACAATTTTTAGTCATTTTGGGCATTAGTGTCGGCATCGTTTGTTTGTTGATCTATAGTTTAAATTACTGTTGCAATTTATATTTCAGATCTGAAATCTTGCTGAAGAATATATTCTAAGTTTGACTATAGGAGAAAATTTAATTTTTGGATTTGCATTATTTTAGAATATCATTCAATCCATAAATTATTTGATGAAATGTTTATTTAGCATCTAATTTTCATGGTATATCTCGATGAATAATTACTGAGATTTAAGTGCTAGTAAATTTCATATGTTTCAGTTAGGTTTGATGATCAGTGGCATCTGAGTTTTGGAACGTGTTATATCAATTAAAATTGCCTAATGTTTAATTAACTTTTGTTTCATTTATTTGAATTATTGGATGTTTATTGAATACTAATGTTTGAGAAAAATTTTCAAGTAAGTGATTGATATCTGATTTTGAGAGCTCTATTGTGGATCTGCATATCTTTTAATCGAGTAATTTTGGCATCTTCATAATTGACACTCTCGCTTAAGTACTTAGTGGTTAGATCAGATTATTTATAATCTAAGTGCTTTAGGCTTTTTAACATTAACTCTCATCTTCGAAGCTTGTTCCATCTCGCTCCTTCTTCAAATCGTTTTCCTTGCATTCTACATTCTAAATTAACATTGCATAGCAGCAGTTTCTCATCAGGTACTTGGTTGTAATTTCCTTAGCAGGATAGTTGACTCCATAAGGCACTGGTATCAATCTTTCCAATTTAACCGAATCATTTAATCTTACTAGATCTTTGACAAGTATTTGGTTGTTTAATTGTGTTTCCTGAACTGGTTGGTTCCCAACGAGTTCTCCTTCATTCCATTTCCATAGGGTCTACCCCCCTTAGTCTGCTATAACAAGACATCTTAAATAGAGAGATTGGGCATTAGGGTGACAGCCCCCGATTTGAGCCGTTGTCGCAGTGCCTAGACATTATGTGCGACAACATTTTTTGGCGCCGTTGCCAGAAATAGAGTTTTTCTGTCCTTGGTCTTAACGACATTTTATAATCTTCTAATCTTTTTTCGCCATTCTTTAGCCTATCACAAGGGATCACATTTTCTGGCGTCATTTCATCTCTTCATCTCTTCATGTTTTCGTCACCTTACCTTTCGTCATCTTCTAATTCTATCATCATTTGCACCTTTAGCACCTGGACATTTCGGTTGGCTTCCTGTTTGGGTGGCGACTCCACTTATTCATCTATTTACTCCCAGACAAGAATCTCCCCCCCCGATATCCATCTGTTTCTCTCGACTATTTTTTTTTTCTGTTTTAAGTTCGTGTTCAAGTGGAGACTCCATTCTTTCATCTATTACAAGAATTCCTGCTAAGAAGCTCGCTTCTTGTGGACCTCTTGACTTTTCTTGAACAGGGATCTATTTCTCTAACATCCATTTCGTCGTTCCATTCAAGCAAGTCATCATGGATGATTTTTTTGATCCTCTTGACTTTACTAACTTTCAGGGTGCTCCACACAATTTCCCGATTCGGTTAGTTTGACTATCGATGAGATGCCACCTTTTAGTGACAATAATGTTTTTTCTGCCGAGGCTCACATTCAGAATTTCAACCTATGTATGAGCAAGTGTCGCCCATATTCTGATCATGAAGATGTGAAGATGCGGCTTTTCGTTCTCACCTTAACTAGTGACGCTGTGGAGTGGTTGGCTGACTCCCCCAAAAACACTTTTGATTCTTTCCAATCACTCATTGAGGCATTTGAAAATGAATATGGAGATAAAGGAAAGGTAAAAGCAAAAGTTGAAGTAAATGAAACTATAGAAGTTGAAAATGATTTTATCAAGGAATTGATTAATATGGTTAAGGATATACAATTGAATCAAGTTCAAATAATCAAGAATACAGAACTTAATCAGGCTCAACTTATTAAGGATATGGAACTTAACCAAGCAAGATTAACAACTGATCATACCAGGGAAATTGATGCTATACAAAACAAGTTGTTAGCCTTAGAGGAAAAGATGACGATCATGGAATTCAATCACTCCAATCAAATGATTGCCATGGAAGAAAAGCATATTGAAGAAATGACGATCATCGAATTTAGTCACTCTAATCAAATGGCCACCATGCAAAATCATTTGATCACCATGGAAGCAAATCATGAGAAAGAAATGAACTATATGCATAATTGCTTCATGGCCATGAAAGTGGATAATGATAAAATTATAAAGGACATGGAAACCGGCCAAATGTCTCTTCAGCACAGGTTATTGACTAATGAAAAGAGTCATGCGAAGGAAATCAATACTATAAAGGTTAAGCATTCTAATCAAATGACTGTTATTCAGAATAAGTTGGAAAAAATGGAAAGATCACATATACAGAATGTCCAACCCAGGTCAGAATTGTCAACAGATCATAGGCCTCCAAGTTTGCTGAAGCAAGCTCCATCCTATTATGAGGAGACCATTTCTTCCATTGAAAAGTGGTTGATTGAAGGCGACCCGGATAAAAGGAAAACTGAAGGGAATCAGGTTAATACATCACCCTTGACAGAGCAGATGCAGAATGAAAAGAGGCATGTCACACATATATTGTTTACTTCGTCTGAAAGTTCACAAGAAGAATGTTCCACATCATCAACAATACAATCTTCCATGAAGAAGAGCCTGAAGCGAAAAAGAAAAGAATAAGGAAGCAGTTTGATTTGTCTAATGGACGAGAGCAACTTGACATTCGGATAAGACAGAGTCCTACATTATGCAGAATCAGGCATGGCACATCTGAAAAGCAGCCTACAGACTTGCCTAAAAGTAGGCAAATGCTCAACATGCACTATATTGAACACATCTGATGCCACAGGGCATCCTTTGTATTGTATCTCTAACTTTACACTTTGTTATTTTAGCATTTCATTTTTGTAGTTAGAGTAGATTTGCTTCTCGTGTTAAGTAGAATAATAAATGAAAGAAGAGCTTCTATTTTTCATGTGCTTAATGTTATATGATGATATTTGGATGGACGCTACTTATGTAATTTTGTGTGTTTCTTGGATACAAATTCTGGATTCTCACCTAAGTCACCTGATACGGGGATACGGGGATACCGGGATTCGAAGAATCAGATACGGGTACGGTGACCCCAGAATAGGATACTTCTGGGATACGATACGTTATATATTATTTTAATAAATATATATATATATATATATATATATATATATATATATATATTAAAAATTAGATATTTTTTGCACAAATTCATACAAAATTCATTGATTCAAACATAGATATTAGATACTCATGAGTCATACATCATCATTGATACTATAATACAAATTACAATGATACATTGATACACCATACATGATACAATCGTCAAATTTACTCATAAAGACAAGATTGAAGATAGTAAGATACTGTAGTTTTTTCATTAAGTCATCAGAATCAAAATGTGTTACATAAGAACACTGCCAATGGCAAGTAGAAATACAAAATACAAAATCAACTACAGTCTACAAGACTACAAGCCTGAAACCTCAATGAGTCAGAGTCATCAATCCTCATAATCAGCATCACTGTCCAAATCTTGATCATCATGCTCACCACTGCTCTCCTCTGCCTCTGATGCATCCCCCTCCTCTATCATCTCTGCATCTGCTGGTGTGGAGGATGACCCCTCTAATCCATCATCAAATCTGACAGGCTCTAGCACTGGCGCATTGAGATCCAAGTTGGCCAATGCCAACTCAACACTGCTGTCCAGACCCATATCATCGGGAAAGACATCCCACATCTTTGTCTTTCCCTTCAACCACTCCTCCCTCTGCCTGTAGATGAGACGAAGGTTGGTGTGCACATACACCATTGTCTCTGCCCTGGACTGCTCAAGCCTGCTCCTCTTCACACTATACAAATTCCCATATGTGCTCCAATTCCTCTCACAACAAGAGGATGAAGTCACCTGAGAGAGGAGCCTCATGGCTAACTGTTGTAGAGGAGGGCTTGCTGCCCCATGAGTTTCCCACCAAGAATGGGGCTTCTTAGCCCCCCTGTCTCGAATCAAATCATAGCCTCCAAATCGCCCCCTAGCAGTGGAAAAATCTGCAAAGGCATCCTCCACCTCATCAAGGGATGCCCTATCTTGAAAAATCCTCCTCGATGCATCTTTCCTCCCCTGTGAGATTTCAGCATCCATGTGAGGAGGGAATCTGCGGGAAGGTCCACCATTCAGCCACTCATGGCTGTAGTATTTTGGGTTCAAGGAGTGAGCCAAACAATGTAAAAGTGTGCAATTCTTGTCCCATCTGCTGACAAGAATATCTTGTATGACGGTGAAGAAGGCCTCAGGTGATGTCTCATACTCTGGGCATTGACTCTGTAAAATAATGGTCCTCATAGATTCAATCATGGAATCCCATTCCTCATAAACCTCTCCTAGGATGGGTTGGTCTGTATCTGCAAATCTGAGCAAGGAAATGATAGGCTCCATGATCTGAATAATTAGATCTACCTTCTCCCACCATATATCATCCAACACTATGTCCTTCACCTTCTTTGAGGCTACTTGATCTGTCTTTCTCCAAAAAGACCAAAACTCTGAAATAACCATAGACCCAAGAGCGGTCTTGAACTCCCTCAACCTCTTCAACATGATGAATGAAGAGGCAAACCATGTATCTGCAATCTTCAACAATGATAGATTGTTGTACTCCTTGTAGATAGTGAGGACATTTGTATGGTTTGTTACAAAGTTGCGGATATGTCATGCATCCTCAATAGTGGCTCCAATCCAAAGCACATCAGAAGCAATAGATTTCAGTGCCAAGTTCAATGAATGGACAATGCAAGGTGTCCAAAGTACTTGTGGATATTTTGCTTCCACAATCATGCCAACAACCTTGCAAACAGGTGCATTATCTGTAATGATTTGCACACAACAATCCACACCTACACTTTCAATAACTTTGAGAAATAACTCACCCATATATTGTGCATCCTTGTGCTCTCCAAGTGCATCCACTGCTTTCAAGAAAACTGCACCATTCGTGGATGACACCATGAAGTTAATGAGTGGGTGGCGTGCTGGATCTGTCCATCCATCAGAAACAATGCTAACCCCAAATGTTGGCCATGCTGATTTAATAGGCTCAAGCATTTTGTCCACCTCTTTCTTTGCCTTTGTCAACAATGTGGTTCTGAGCTTCTCTGACCCAGGAGGCACATACCCTGATGGAGCCCCATGAGAAAGAGCTCGACACATATCAATAAATAGAGGTGACTGTGCAACATTAAAGGATATGAAGTTCTGATAGGAAAAAAATGCAATGGTGAGGTCAAGCTCTTCCCTTTTCTCTTTTTGGAAAATCTTGTCCATTGGACCAACTGCAGTTGCCTTTCTCTTTGCTAATTCTCCCCTGCTAGAAGTCTCAAAAGGGAACTCGCTGCTGCTTTTCCTCAAGAATGGAAGGGGGTCATCAGTCTTGGATTTTTTTTATTTTGCTGCCACATTTGCCTCACCAATACTCTGCTCTTTCTCCAATTTCTTCCTATCTGGCGATTCAATTGCTGTGCAAAATTTAACACCACAACCTGGAATACCCAACAAATGAGCTTTCACATGGAAATATGTGCCATTGAAATGGCCATTGCAAAAATTGCATTTCCATGAACAATTTCCTCCTCCCTTTTTTGCTGCCCCTTCCTCTCTTGTCGCATATTTCCACAATGGGTATTTGGGGTCAACAATTTGTTTTCCCTGCACATTTGAAGCTACTGTTGCAGCCCCACTTCCAATGGATGGAATACTTGCAGACTGTGATGAAAGAGGGACAGGAGGGGCATCTCCAATGGAGACATTCTTCCCTTTCTTTGCCCCTGTCTTGCTGCCTTTGATTGAGCCATAAATACTGTAAAAAATAAACAAAAACAACTAAATATATAAAACATATGCACATGCAAACACTAACAACAAACTAAATGCAAAATATAGAGGGACAATGCACTTACCGGATGCTCGAATCTCTTCTAAAGAACTCCCTTTCTCCTTGCTCACACTTGCTCCTTGCTCACACTAGCTCTCCTTCTCACTTTACAAATGAAATGGATGACAAAATAAAGAGGAAAAACCGCACTTTATAAAAAAAATAGCGCAATTTTCCTTGCCGCGGGCCCGACTGTACGGGATACGGCGTATCCGACGGGGTACGGTCAGGATACGGCATATCCCTTTTCGGATACGCCGTATCCCAACCGGGTACGGTCAGGATACGGCATATCCCTTTTCGGATACGCTGTATCCCAACCGTACCCTGTACAGATACGCCGTATCCTTTGAATTGGGGCCGAATCCAGTACGAGTACGTGTCTGATATGGGGATTCGGGGATTCGAGGGCATTTTAGGAGTATCCGGTGACTTAGATTCTCACATTCCTCCGGTGAAGCAACGTGTCCCCAAGTAGAGCCAGATATTGACCACACTTTGTTAACGAACCCATAGCAGTACACCCCCATTTTTTCAAATGGGATTCATCATGTTTGACGTGTTCACGCCATTCAGATTTCATCATTAGTCAACAGTTTTATAAATTATGTAAACCCATTCTGCATGTTTATGATGTAAATGATCTAAGTAATACCACTATGTATGTAACAACCTAGGTAAGCCTAATATTTTGGTGATGATTTCTATCCTAGGAAGTTTTTTGTCTCACTAATTCATTTTTGTTTCTCGACACAAGTGATCGACAGAGTTTTTCCCTCCAGCTTCACCCCAAAGCTAGGGTGGATTTTGTCATCAAGATGCTAAGTGAGTCCTAGTGTTTTCTATCGAGTCTTTGTAAAAGTAGTTTGGGAATAATCCTATCTAATTGGCTAGATTATTTTATTACAGGCTACTTGGTCTACTAGATCATGTTTTGAGTCGCAGAATTGGGTAATTATTTGAGGGTCTGTCGTGAATGGGTATTCCCCCTTTATGTGTCTAAATGTATTTATCTTATGTAAAGAGGGTTGGAAAAATAATTAAATCCCCACTTAGTTGATTAATTAAATTTTCTGGCAAATTTAAATTGAAATTCCTAAGCCAAAAATTTAATTAATTTTAAGTCATAGGTGAGTTAAAATTATTCAAAGGCAAAAGTCGTGAGTCTTTAAAAAATAAATTTTAAAGGTCCCAGGCCAAGGGAATATTGAGAATTTCAATAAATTTTGGACCCTTAGGCTTTGATGATTAAGTCAAAGTCAAAATTTTGAGGTAATTAACTCAAAAATATTATTTTTGAGTTAATTAAAATGGAATTAAATGATAAATTCGAATTTCCTCAAAATTATAATTTTGACGGTCCAGATTAAAAGATAATTAAACATTTTTCGACGGTCGAGATTATTTTGACAAAGATCAACTGAACTAGCAGTTGGAGATTTTATCTTATAAATTATAGGTCTTTGTATGTCATTTGCATTCGATCTTTGGATCGTGCACTTGTTCTCAGAAGCTCTTGTAACTTTTTTATCAATAAAACATAAAGACTTTGGAGTTACAAACTTTGGTGTTCCTTTTCCAGATCTATGTGGTGATATTGTCTCTAAACTCTGCTACTTTTATTGGCATTTGATGGTTGATGGTCTTTATGGATTGATCTGCATACAGGTATCTTATGCAGTTTTCTGGGTTTTTTTAAATTGCATTTCGATTTGACAGAAATATCAGTTATCTATTTTTTTGAAAAGTCTCATGTCTATTTTTTAAATCCTATTAATCTAAAATTCAGATCTAAGTTTGCAGAGATCATTATTCAAGATTTGAGCGTTTGGGGAAATCTTCAGTGAGATCAACCGACTCTCAGATTTAAGAAAATCTGAAAAAAGCCCATTGTTTCCTAATTTCTAAGGTTATCTTACGGAATATTTTTTGCAGGGTCTTTCTAGAGCTTGTGCCTAAATAAAAAAATTTATCTTAATTTTTTTGAATTTAAAGTTAGACCTGGCTAGTAAGAGCTTTAGATCTTCAGATCTGGGGGTGAAGTCAGACTTATACTCCTCAGATCTGATAGATCTGCAACTCTTGTGCATAGATCTGTAAATATATTGTATAGATTTGTAATTTACATCAGTAGATCTAAAGTTTTATAACATAATTTTGAATTCTAACATTTAGGTTTTTAGGATTTTCGCTATTTTTGTACATATTGGGTATTGGGTTTTTTTTTTCACTTGTGCAGGATTATATCTAAAAAATCAGCTAAAAAAATTTTCAGATCTAAAAAATCAGCCAAGAAAATCTTCAGATCTAAGCCAGATCTAAACCCTGGAGGGCAAGATCTGAGCTCAATATTTGTTTGCAGGAATAGATGAAAAATCAACCAAGGAAATCTTAAGATCTGATCTAGATCTAGACCCTGGAGGGTAAGATCTAGGCTTTTGAGGTTATTTTTACAAGTTTTTGGTCTCCAAAATTCCAATTTTCAAGCGGCAACATTATCCAAAAATTTCAAGAATTTTCAATGGTGGGATCTTCAAAGCCTTGGGCTAAGAGTTTGATCTCTAAACCCTTATTTTCTGCAGATTTTATTACAACAAGCAAATCACAAATAATTAGGCCCTAAAAACACATTTTATATGGCCAAAATTGTTTAGAATTGCAAAATTTTCATTTTTAGAATTTTTTGCCATTTGGGCATCTTTATTTTTCCTAGATTTGACTTTAAAGCTTACTGGAAATTACTGCATAACTATGTAAAATAAGATCTGAACATTTATGATGCATATCCTAAATAAGGTCTAAAAAATTTGAATTTTCAGTTTTTCGACAAAACTTACTATTTTTAGACATTGTGGGGATCATTTTCATTGTTTTCAATTTGCTGATATGTTATCATTTTACTGTTGTTATAAACTTATCAATTTTGAAAATTACTGAATCAAACTCTCTTAAAGCCTTAAAATTGAAATTTTCAAGTTTTAATATATTTTTGCTATTTCTGAAAGTATTTCGCGGCTATTTTGGGCAGTTTCATCTTGCTGATCTGTCACTGTTTCATTGCTGAAATAAAAATATCAGACCTGAAATTTCTCTTAATCAAGCCCTAAAAATTGATTTTTCTTCAAGTTCATCAATTTTTACTATTTTTAGTCATTTTGGGCATTGGTGCCGGCATCGTTTGTTTGTTGATCTATGGTTTAAATTACTGCTACAATTTATATTTCAGATCTAAAATCTTCCTGAAGAATATATTCTAAGTTTGACTATAAGAGAAAATTTAATCTTTGGATTTGCATTATTTTAGAATATCATTCAATCCATAAATTATTTGATGAAATGTTTATTTAGCATTTAACTTTCATGGTATATCTGGATGAATAATTACTGAGATTTAAGTGCTAATAAATTTCATATGTTTCAGTTGGGTTTGATGATCAGTGGCATCTGAGTTTTGGAACGTGTTCTATCAATTAAAATTGTCTAATGTTTAATTAACTTTTGTTTCATTTTCTTGAATTATTTGATGTTTATTGAATACTAATGCTTAAGAAAATTTTTCAAGTAGGTGTGACTGATATCTGATTTTGAGAGCTCTATTGTGGATCTATATATCTTTTAATCGAGTAATTTTGGCATCTTCATAATTGACACTCTCGCTTAAGTACTTAGTGGTTAGATTAGATTATTTAAAATCTAAGTGCTTTAAGCTTTTTAACATTAACTCTCATCTTCGAAGATTGCTCCACCTTGCTCCTTCAAATCGTTTTCCTTGCATTCTGCATTCTAAATTAACATTGCATAGCAGCAGTTTCTCATCAGGTACTTGGTTGTAATTTCCTTAGCAAGATAGTTGAGTCCATAAGGCACTAGTATCAATCTTTCCAATTTAATCGAATCATTTAATCTTGCTAGATCTTTGACAAGTATTTGGTCATTTAATTGTGTCTCCTGAACTGGTTGGTTCCCAAAGAGTTCTCCTTCATTCCATTTCCATAGGGTCTACCCCCCTTAGTCTACTATAAGGAGACAACTTAAATAGAGAGATTGGGGATCAGGGTGACAGCCCCCAATCTGAGCTGTTGTCGCGGTGCCTAGACATTCTGTGCGACAACAGGTCCCCTGCTGCCCAGCATTGCCCCAGAAAGGAATGTGTAGCACCTGCGTAGTTGAAGCTGCCTCTGCGCTGTGCGGCTGCTGTGTAACTGTTGTTGTTGCTCTCTGCTTCTCTACACTGCTTCTGGCTACTGCTCTCTGCCTCTTGTTGATTCTAGGCACTGGGATCAAACCATCCCCTTTGCCTAAACTACCCTTCTCTACAGCTAAAACACTTTTGAAAGTTCTTAGCAAACCCTGCCCTAGAATTTCAATTTAGTCTTAGTGCTCTACCTCCGTGTGTGTTCTCTAAGTGACCCCAAGCCTTTCCTTTATACTTTCTCGTTGGGAAACCAACGACCATGATCAGATCTTGAATCGATGGCGAAGATTAAAATAAAACTTGATCCGTGTGACTTAATACAATTCTATCACATGTTTTAATTAATTACCTTTAATAATTTAATTTCCCTAAGTTAGACTTAGGGTCTTTAATTAAAATTATTAATTAATTAATTATCTCCCAAACTGGATGAAATTTCCCAAATCCCTTTCTGGGTCTTGGAGATCTCATGTACTCTAGTCCCTCAACAAATTTTGGGAGCTAGAGCACAACCAATACTACCCCAACACTCAAGAAAACTCAACAGGTAAGTCCTTAATCATCCTTGTTCTTTATGTTGATGATCTTATCCTTACTGGTAGTGATCCCAACCATATAAACAATGTGAAGTCTAACCTCAAAAAGAAGTTTGAAATCATAGACTTAGGACACTGGCATTATTTCCTTGGTCTTCAAGTCTTGCAATCCAAAGAAGGTATTACCCTTTCTCAACCCAAGTATGCCTGTGATCTTCTACGCCACTGTCACATGGAAGACTATAAGCCAGCCCCTTCTCCCTTTCTGTCCGGGGTCAAGCTTTCAGTCACTTGTACTTCCGCTGAAGTTGATGCTACCTTATACCGTCAACTTGTTGGTCAACTTCTGTATATAACCCATGCCCGTCCTGACCTTTCCTTTGTCGTTCGTCTTGTTGCTCTATTTATGCACAAACATCATGAAAGTCATTGGAAAGCAGCGAAATTCGGGATTCATTACAGTGCAGGAGCATCTCCAATGTTGATTGGTTTCACTGATTGTGATTGGGCTGGTGACCCTGATGATCGAAAGTCTACTGCAGGTTATGTATTCACTCTTGGTTCAGGACACATTACATGGTCTTGTAAGAAACAAACTGCCATCTCTCTTTCTTCGGCAAAAGCAGAGTATCGTGGTGTTGTTGAAGCCAGCAAGGAAGCCCTGTGGCTTCATCAGATCCTGTTCGCATTTGGTCTTCATCAACTACATCCAACTACACTTTGGTGTGATAATCAAAGTGCCATTTAGCTATGCAAAGATCCAATTCAGCATCAGCGCATGAAACACATTGAGCTACACATACACTTCATCAGAAAGTTCATTCATGATTGTGTTCTTGAAGCGCAGTATTGTTCAACCAATGATCAAGTTGTTGATATCTTTACAAAGGCTCTCACAGAAGCAAAGTTTACCAAACTTCTATCTATGCTTGGAGTTCAGGAAAGTTATCATTAAGGGAGGATAGGCTTTAATGCCTCCTTCCTTCTCCTATTGCGTCACCTTTTTAAATCCTTCAATCCTATCCCAAGTTATTCTTAAGGGGGAATGTCAGGATATTCCGACACATAGGAAATAGCTAAGTATAACTTGGTCTAGAGTAGAGTTAGGTAAAGTGTGTTTCTTTACTATGTACATTTGTAACTTATAATCCGATGGTCACGATATGTAGTGATCCGACGGTTCATTCTCTCCTTGGTATTACCAACACTTGATCCATGACTTAACACCCTATTGGTCCATGATATTTATTTAAAGAGCATGGAAGGTCATTTGTTTGGTGATCGTTTATGAGAGAAGCTTATGTAAATTTTCTTTCTTTATATTAATAAATTTCCTGAAGTGGCCGCGTTGGCTCAGGTCGTGGACTGTTTCCTTCTTTGATGGTTTTAACCACATCAAATACTGGTATACTAATATATGATCTATTTGTGAGCGGTGACCTTTGGTGTTTGACCTAAGGAACTTACCCTGTAAATTCCTACAAAACACACACACATAAGTACATCGTTATTTTTGGACAATCATCCCCGTAAAAACCCAATGTGGGAAAACTGGTGCATCAGCTGAGGGTTTTAATATTATGAAGTAGTAATCTGAGTACAAATCATTGGATTCCCAAACTCACTATCTGATACAGAGAAAATAACTGACGAAAAGATAGTGAGAAAATATCACACTAACATGTGAGAACCGACACTGATCTGAACTGGAGACAAGCTGCAATGTGCAGTAACTGCGTCTACCTACGCAGTCATTGCGTCACAGCTCTTGGGACTGCATCACACCTCTAGTTGATCTCCTGCTAATTGGAAAATCGACCCTCTGGCCTCCCAGACTCACACCCTGATTTCCGGCACAAGATCTTGAGTGTCTCCCAGCAGAATTGCGGACTCCCTCTGAAACTCTGCACTGCCTCTCTGTGGATCTCAATGTCTTCTCTGCTTTATTCTCCCCGGATCTGGAAAACATCCTTCGATCTACTATCCCTTCCCCTCACTGCAACGATCTCACTCAATCTCTCTCTAGCAACTCAGCGCTGCCTCTCTAAGAATTCGATCACCCAGCAAAATCGATCTGCAAATCTCAAGTGTCCTCTACAAGTGCCCATCGAGCTCCTTCTTATATGTCAACAACCAAGACTAGATCTTAATCAATGGCTCAGATAATCTAGGACTCGATCCACACATGTATTCAGAAGATTCGTACCCGATTTAATTAATACCCTTTAATTATTCTCATTTCCTAAGTTTAGACTTAGGAATCCATTAAAAATAATTAATTATTTTAATTAAATCCTCTCCGGGTGGAATTTCCCCAAACGATTTTAGGGTATTGGAGAATGCATGTGTCTTAGCCTCTCTGCAACCCACTAAAACATCACTTTGAATCTGTATCACCTCCTGCTACGCCGCTGATTCATGGCCCTATTGCCCACCAACTACTACGCAAACTCTGCACTGCATCTATGTTGTTGTTGACTCTGCATACTACTACCAACTACTGCATCTGCAATGCAACTCTGTTGTTGTTGCCACTCCAACATCTGAAACTGTCTCTCATCTACTACTGCTGCAACTAAGATATGTCCATCATACTAAACCAACTATGTTCAGTCTGATACATCTGTCACCCAAGTCCTGATTCCTGCTAGTCTCTACACTGTCACTGAACACTCTGCATTGCTGCTGACTCTGCACTATGCCCACTAAACTGATGCCAACTCTGCTTTGCACTGCTCAGTTCCTAATGCTGCTAGCCACTACATCTGTCACTCCAGCACCTGACTGTACCAACTGTCACTAGTCCATCCTGCTATTACTGCTATGGGCTCTCGTAGCAAGGAATTGATCTAAGAGGTGGACTCCTCAAGGATCCTGCCCATCCTATAGCTCTTTGGGGCTACAAAACCAAATCATCCCACCTCACCCCTGGAGGTATCTCGGTAATCATGGCAAACTCTTCCTCCAGTTTGGAGGACAGCTTGTCAATCTCTGCAGATGCAGCCTGCTGATTCTGCTTCTCCTCTTTGTCCCTCTTCCTGAGCTGACACTGGGTAGCGTAGTGACCAAGTTCACCACACCTTAAGCATTTGATCTTCGATATGTCCTTTCTTTTGCGTTGCTCCTGTTGCACCTTTGATGCAAGGGTTGCATTCTCCTCTTCCTTCACCTCTACTTTTGTCCCACTACTGCTGCTACCTTCAACATTGCTCTTCACCAAGTCTCGCCTCAACTCCTCTTGCCGCAGGTTTTCCCACATGCGATCCCACTTTGGCAATGTTTCCCTTCTCCAAATACTTTGGACAAACACTTGCCATTCTTCTGAAACAACATTTAGAGATATTCACACCATCTTTGTAGCCTAAGGCACTTACCCTACAACTGCCAACTGATCCCGAACATCCTGAAGCTTGTGGAGAAAGTGGTATATGTGTTCTCCCTTCTGCATACGTGTGCTCTTCAACTCTTCTTCTAGATAGATCTTCCGCTACTTAGAAGATCCTTCGTACAACGTGGCAAGGGAGTCCCACATCTCTTTGGCCATTCAAAGAGTCGCTATGTGAGATATGAAATGATCCCGAACTCCATCAAGGATCATCTTCTTCATCTTAGCCATTTCCTTCTTGCACACCTCCAACAGATCTGGATTTGCAGGGACAACCACTACACAATCGATTTAAGTTTTGAGATCATACTCATCCAAAAGGAAGGAGATCCTTGCCTTCCAGATCACGTAATTAGATGCTCCATCTAAACGATCCTGATCTCTCAACCTAGATGATGCCATATCGCCAAACAACGTCAAACTCTGCCTCTATCCCTCTATGCAACTGTTGACTTGCTGTACGCACTCCCTGCTGGAGTGAGCAAAATTTCTCTCAGCTACTACTGCTCTATGTGGAAAAATAGAATTTCTTGGCTAGAAAGTGTAGAGATTTTGGGTAGCATCAGATGTGCTCTAGCTCCGAAATTTTGTGCAGGGGCTAGGACACATGAGATCTCCAAGACCCAGAAATCGTTTAGAGAAATTCCACCCGAAACCTAAGTTATTCAAGATATTAATTATTTTAATGGAGACCCTAAGTCTAACTTAGGGAAATTAAATAATTAAAGTGAATTAATTTAGACATGTGGATGAGAATGTTCTAAGTGACGTGGATCAAGTCTTTTCTAAATCTTACTCGTCAATTAGAGATCAGATCACGACCGTTGAATGTTCAACGAGAAAAGTATTAAAGGAAGTCTTGGGGTCAATTGGAGAACACACACAGAGTGGGAGCACTTGAGCTAAGTCGAAATTCTAGGGCGCGGTTAGCTAACAATTTTAGGGTGAGATTGCAGTGCAGTGAGGGGCAGATCGACAGTGGGATTTCAGATCCGAGGCCAAGAATACATTGGCAGAGAGGTAGATCCATACCAAAGCAACGCAGAGACCTAGCAGGGGTGACGCAGGCCCAGCGAGAGCAGTGCAGATGCAACGTAGGCTCAACCAAGATGACGCAGGCTTAGCCAGAGCTGTGCAGAGGATCACGCAGGGCAAGAGGGTTGATGCAAAGCTTGGGAAGGCAACGTTGGGGTTCCAGTGGGCCAGAAAGGGCTCGTTTTCAGCAGATCCAGAAGGTGTGAAGGAGCCACACTGAAGGGTGACGTAGTGACTGCGTAGGCACCTATGGGGTTCTCCATCCTTAGTTGAATCAACCATATTTTCTGTCTCTGAGAGATAGAGGTACATCTGCCGAGATTTTCTCTATTTCGGCAAATCATGTCTAGTGCCCATGAATTATTCATACTTTTGCATAATAATAAAACCCTCTGAGAGTTGTTTCATCGGTTTTCCTGCATTAGGTTTTTCCGGGGACATTTGTCAGAAAAATCTTGTGTCCTTTGTAATGTGGGCTTATTTCATCAGTACCTAATCTGTATGTATGTGTGGATTTGTAGTGTGTTTACTTCGCTATTTTTTGAATATTTCTGAAAATAACTTGTAAATGTAAAAACACAAGTAGGAGAAGTAAACCTGATTTCTGCAGTAGAAATTTATGTTAAGTAGTTTCGGGAATTTTCACATGTTATCAGATCTATTGCAAATCATGGGGAGTTGAAGCCATCAACAAAGGGACGAAGGTTGTTGCTGCAGGAAGGTAGCAAAAACAACACAAATCTAGAAAGAGGCAGCACAACACCTGAGGGACAACGCAGACCCAACACAGGTGACACAGAGCCTGTCTAGCTCATGTAGAGCGAAAACAGAGTCTGACACAGGCCCAAAAGGGTGACGCAAATCCTGTCTAGCTCACGCAGAGATGACGCAGTCCGAGAGGGGGTGACGTTGTGGCAGTTGTCGTGGTTGGAGGTGCAGTTTTTGATCTTCGAAGTTGCTGGTGGGGCATTGTTTCTTCCGGTGCAGAACAATATCTAGCAGGGTTGACAAAGTAAGGGGAAATAGTTCCTCAACAAACTTTCTAGCCAAGAAGTTTGAGATCCGATCAACGGAGTGATTGGAGAGGGTTGATTTGACAGAATTGGTGGAGGATTTCCGAGAAGCAAATCATTGGTCAAAGGGAGCATATTCTCTAGAGGATTTTTTATCGCCAAGAAACCCAGATCCGGTCTCTTGTTGAGAGAAGCAACAAAAGAAGGGAAAAGAGCATATGTTTCGACATAATTGAGTAGAGATGGCCTCTCATGGATTGAGGGATGAAGACAGGTTAGATGGAGTATCTGTAATATTCCTAATTAGCACCGCTAATTGGAATATTTGATTTTTGTATAGTTTTGCTGCATATAGTTAATTAATAAATAAAAGTGAGAAAAGAGGGGTCAACTCACTTAAATAAAATAAAGTGCTTCCCTAGTAGGAGCAACGTTATAACTTAAAGGGGAGCCTTGGGGGTCCACACCACATATGAGGGAGGCCTCACATAGCCTCTAGGAGCATCTGTGCAGACTTATGAGGAGCACGTGGGGAGAGGGGGACCACGTTAGGGTTTGAGGAGAGCTAGCGTTATAAAAGGTGGGAAAGCCATTTCATTTGGCATTCTTGTTGTTGATGATATTTGAGCTAGACTTCTGTCTTCTTGAGCACGCTCGCTGTTTAGCCTGTCTACAACACTGTTTAGTGCGATTGAGTGTCTCCGGTCGGAGATCTCGCCCTTAGCCCCGAGGGACTTCAAGTGCCTGCTCGGGCAAGGTCTTTTCTACAGTTTTCAGCGGAGGATTTGGTTGTTGATTTGCGAAGGAGCTGAGCTTCTTTTGGTGACTGCGCAGTTCCTAGGAGAGAGGACGCAGTTCTTGGAGGAGGTGTTCTATTGCGGGGTTTTCCGTAGGAGATTCAGTGGGATTCGGTGTGGAGGTTCAGTCTTTATCAGTGGGAGATTTTCCGGGGAGTTTGTGGCCCGATTTCAGCATATATCATTTGGCATCTGCGCTGGGCCTGGAGGGACATCGTTTTTCCTTGAGGAGGGTTTCTGAGGTGATTTTCGGAGGCTGACCATTTTCTATATGGTTTCTGGGTTTTGTCCGGGGTGGTGAGTTCAGGCGTTCTGCAGATTTTCAGCTCATTCCGGCAAGGGGATCAGCCCTTGTGCTTCTGCTTCATTCCCAAAGAAAGAGTTAGCTTACTAGCTTTCTTCTGGCACTGGATGCACAGCTTTAGGCAGAGGCAATGTATTTCGTTTTTCCAGGAGGGTCTTCACCTGGTTTGAGCAAGTAGGCAGGTACGATCTCAATATCCATTGTATCTCATTATATTCTCAGATTAATAAAATGGCTTAGCATTCCTGGCATTTTTATGTGTATTTGTTTTATGTTCTATTTCCGGCATTATCTATATTGTCGTATGCTTGTATTGCTGTCTATTTTCCCATTCGGGATATTACAGTGGTATCAAAGCATAATTCTGGCTCAGCCTGTGGACTATGACATCGGGAAAGAGATCATACAGAGGTTTGCTGGAATTTTGGAGAGCAATAGCAGTTGCAATACCAAAAACGAAATTGGAAAAAGGGACAAAATATAAAGGGTCAAATTTTGAATGTTGGAATTAAAAGAAACGTTTTTCTGGGTTTTGGGCAAGGATCACCTTCCCAAATTCCTAGAATTTTCTGAGTAGTTTTCAGTGGGTAAATTGGAGGTCGAAGACAAGCAACAGTATAGTCTTGGAGCAGCAGTGTAGTTTCATGAGGAGCCTGTAGACACATAGCAGAAAGAGTCGATGGCAGGCGATGATGGTGCGAAGGAATTTTGGGAGATGCTCCTCAAATCAACACAGGATCTGTCAAGACAGATGGAGACGGTGGGACAGAGACTCACTGCGCTGGAGGTTAGGCAGCGGGAAACCCCAAGGGGTTTTCAGATCGGTGAGGGATCAGGAATGTCACACCATATGCCGGAGCGTGATGCTATCCCCATCATGGCATCACATGCACCCACGTGACCCACTATGCCCACTTTCCTAGCAGAGGACACAGGGGCAGCAGCACAGCGGGAGCCGGAGGTTGACCCTGGCCAGATGGACGCCTACATTGCAGAGTACCTGGCACGCGGGCCAGCGATCAGAGATCTTATCTCATTTAGAGATTATGTTCAGCTCCAGCGTGATGGTAGACCCCGTGATCATCACAGGGGACACAGACATCATCATGATGACCACCGCGCAGCTAGCAGATTTCATTTGCCCACGCTTGATGGCTCATCAAACAGTTCGGCAAAGTCTTGGGTAGAAAAGTTGGACATCTATTTCCAGCTTAATCAGAAGTCACAGTCAGAGGCCATTAAGGTGGCAACATTGCACTTGGAGGATGAGGGCACAAAGGATTGCAGGGAGTCTGAGGTTACACCTAGTGTGACACAGGATTCACCCTCATTGGAGACCTCCTTGGCCATGTCGGTTGATGTGGTAGTGGAGAAGGTAGAGCCTACCTCAGTAGAGCCATCCATTGAGGTGATGACCGGAGTCGTGTCCGAGTCTTCAGGTGTTAGCAGCACGCGACAGATGGGTGAGGCGTTAGGAGATATATCCACCTTCGATGAGGCACTAGCAGGTACAAGGGTATTGGATGATGGTCGCAGACAGCGGTATCATCGACTTCGGACGGACCTTCGAGTTTTGAGAGGGAAGGCCACGTCAGTACGGGAGGCCATTTTGTTGCAGGACCAGGAGCTGGAGGGTATGAGAGTGACTTGTGCCAAGTCGGCGGCCAAGTTCGTCCGCATTGGGGAACGACTGGATTCCCTGATGGTACAATCAGAGGGCACGTTGGAGCGTCAGATCATTCCCCATCAGGCATGCATGGATGGGACTAGCAGTGTTGTTGGGTCATCTCTTCCCGTTGGAGAGAGAGAGGTAGAGCCACCTAGTCAGATCTCATATGTTGACTTGGATAGCGGTATGAGACGATCAAAGTTGCACAGGTTACAACATCCACATGTTGAGGTTGGATGGCGAGAGATTTTGAGTTGGTACTCGGTGGAGTGGGCTATGGAGATAGTGATGGATTCGAGTGTAGCTCAGCAGGATTTTCTATGCATGGGGAATTAAGGAACCCCAGATTGGCATTGGGATCCAGGTGGGATCACCTACCGTTTCCCAGGCAGGTTGGCTGACTATGCCTTGGAGAGTACAGTTGGCCTAGTAGTAGAGCATGTGCAGTTTCGGTCAGCTCCAGTGGCCAACCAGTTTATGGGCAGACTCCCTAGGTTGTCTTGGCATGACATTCATACACGGGATCACGGGGTGGTCAGCACACCTTGGGAGGAGCTTGTCGGAGGAGGTGGCATTGGCAGGCCACCAGATGGCACCTTGTATGGGGCCAAGGATTCTTCACCTTTGTGTGGGGCACAGAGGACGCAGCGGAGCCGAGCAGTGGTGGTAACACTACTGACACACAGGGAGATTCACTTCTCGGACCCCTTGAGGAGGATTTGGAGTGATGATCCTTTCGTCTGCAGGTATAGTGATACGACGGTGGAGACGATGTTACCGATTGGTGGTAGTCCGACATGTAGGAGCACAACTCTAGGTCATCACATCCAGGGATGTGGGAGCCTCTAGCATTGAGCGGTGGATTGCCGGTGGACATGGAGTAGCATGGTGGTGTACCATAGTGTGTGGGACTGCATTGTGGAGTAGGAGTATCCTACATCACATTGAGAGCATGCGGAGAGTGACCGATGCCTGGACACAGTCAGGGCACGAGACGGTACAGGGTGCTACAGCAGTAGCACATGGTATCCAGCAGCATACCGAGGTATGCCTCAGTGTGCAGTGGCATGTTGAGGAGTATATGGATGATCAGTGGTATGCGAGGGCATACGGTGCTGCACATCAGGGTCTTAGAGCATTGCTTCCAGAGAGACTCATGGACAGGGACATCGGGCTTACCTTTGGTAGTAGTTCACCTAGGATCGATGGAGAGACAAAGGAGCGATACTTGGCGGTATCTGTGGGGACTCACACACCTGACTCGCTTCGACATCACTCACAGGTACAACTGATTATGTTTTTGACCTTTGGCACTTTGGGCGTGAGCAGCAGGGTACACGAGGTTCACCCTAGATATTTGGATGACACTCAGTACACTAGGCGAGAGACTTCTCAGCAGTGGCACGGGGTTGGTGTGCTAGTTGACAATCACAGGTTGGGGGACGAGATGATCCTTTGCAGAGGTGGTACATCAGTCATCACTGAGCCTATGCTTGGGGAGCAGGTCATGAGGGAGACATGCATCACTTTTCCCTCACGGCATGTCGAGAACATGCATGGGCAGAGGATACTGGGTACAGCAGAGGTAACATCCCAGTATGTGTTTGGGCTCCAGACACTGTATCGACACTTTGTCGAGAGGATGGGTGGCATGTTCGATGTAGATGAGATGGCGGAGGTAGAACAGGAGGGCATTCCTTCTGTATACCAGGGTGAGGAATCTTTTTCATATGAGTCCATAGGATCAGTTGAGGACGCTTTTGGGGAGCGAGAGCAGTCATGCATAGATGGTGACAGTAGACTACAGCTACATTCTAGTGTCCAGGGTGAGCAGTCACGGGACTCTGCGGGAGATACTCTGGGTGAAGAGTCACTTGTGACAATTCAGCTAGAGCAGCAAGTGATGGAGCCTGAGTCGACATAGGAGGACACAACTTACATCAGGCATGATATTCCTTTGAGAGAGAGCCAGATGGGTGCCCACATTGAGTCGATGAGGGATATGCGGCTAACATTGGGGTCAGCCATCGAGGTGGGACAGTCATATGCACTGACATCGAGTACGGTGACAGCAGCTGCAGATCCATATTCTCTAGAGGTTTTGGAGGTCGATGGGATTGTTCTGCAGGGGACCAGTAGACAGCGGGAGCATGACATTCCTGATCAGGAGTGGGAGGAGTTGTTGGGTATGGTGGAGCATCCATCTGTGGGTCGACACAGGGATGAGACGCAGATAGGTGCACACACAGTCAGCAAAGCTGTAGTGTTTTTAGTGTGTAGCACTCTCCAGGAGTACATCGATGGAGCTTGCGGCATATCTTGCCCACTTTGGCCCATTATAGAGAGAGGGGCTTCCTTCTACAGGCAGCTTTCACTGGCAGACAGGGCAGAGCAGTGGGAGTTGATTACGAGTTGGCGACAACACTCTCGGCATGTTCCATATGCAGTTGTTATCGCTACATCATATTCTTCTTCCATGACAGACTGGCGGGAGATCATGAGTTGGTACCCTCTTGATGTTATGGTATTCTTCGGAGGGAGCACAGCGGAGCAGGGGCCCATGGACATAGCACATGTTCTAGATTCCAGCTGGCAGGGGGACACAGATCATCATTTCTTCAGCACCCCATCCCGATTTCAGGAGAGCGAGATCAGCATGGGGTTGAGTCACAACTTGGATTGGAGAGAGGTGATGAGTTGGTATGCAGTTGGAGGGGTAGCATATGCAGCTATAGGTACAGCGCAGCAAGAGCCCGGGAGCATTGATGCTTGTTGGTGGTCTTCACCTCTTAGAGCATTGGTCATAGCTAGAGGCAGTGCACAGTCTGAGCCGTGGGACTGGTGCGATTATTGGCCATGGGTGGCGATGGGATCCGGGAGGATTATTGGTTGGCTGGTACTGTGAGAGGTCACTTTGGGATCCTGGCATTGAGATATCCCTTCGTATCAGGGTGATACAGAGGTCAGAGAAGTTTCATTGGGACCCAGGCACATTTTGCTGATGATCGGTAGAGAACTCCCCGGCTAGAGGAGGCTTGTTCAAGCGTTGCTTGAGGACAAGCAATTTTTGCCAGATGAGGATGCCACTTGGGAGGATGAGAAGATATTACAGCATCCATCACTTCAGTTGCTTGAGGACAAGCAACATTTTGCCGGGGGAGACTGTAATATTCCTAATTAACACCTCTAATTGGAATATTTTATTTTTGTATAGTTTTGCCGCCTATAGTTAATTAATAAATAAAAGTGAGAAAAGAGGGGTCAACTCACTTAAATAAAATAAAGTGCTTCCCTAGTAGGAGCAAAATTATAACTTAAAGGGGAGCCTTGGGGGTCCACACCACATATGAGGGAGGCCTCACATAGCCTCTAGGAGCATCTGCGCAGACTTATGAGGAGCACGTGGGGAGAGGGGGACCACGTTAGGATTTGAGGAGAGCTAGCGTTATAAAAGGTGGGAAAGCCATTTCATTTGGCATTCTTGTTGTTATTTGATGTTTGAGCTAGACTTGTCTTCTTGAGCACGCTTCATTTGTTAACTGTGCAGGCCAGCATTTGGTGCGATTCGGTGTGGTGAATGTAGCCTTGTGGGAGCTTAAATTACTGCTCAAATAAAGGTCTTTTCTACAGTTTTCAGCGGAGGATTTGGTTGTTGATTTGCGGAGGAGCTGGGCTTCTTTTGGTGACTGCGCAGTCCCTAGGAGAGAGGACGCAGTTCTTGGAGGAAGTGTTCTATTGCGGTGTTTTCTGCAGGAGATTCAGTGAGATTCGGTGTGGAGGTTCAGTCTTCATCCGTGGGAGATTTTCCGGGGAGTTTGTGGCCTGATTTTAGCATATATCATTTTGCATCTGCGCTGGGCCTGGAGGGACAACGTTTTTCCTTGAGGAGGGTTTCTGAGGTGATTTTCGGAGGCTGACCATTTTCTATGGTTTCTGGGTTTTTCTGGGCGGTGAGTTCGGAGTGGTTTGCCGATTTTCATCTCATTAAACAGGGATCAGCCTAACCCGATTCATTCCCGTGACGATTTAAAATGAGTTTCTTCCCTTGGTAGGACGATTTCTGCTTGTGACCATTTCTTTCGTTTTTATGAGAGGGTTCTTCACTTGCCTTGAGCAAGGATAGGTGCATTTATTCTGATTATCCATTGTATCTCATTATATTCTCAGATTAATAAAATGGCTTAGCATTCCCGGCATTTTTATGTGTATTTGCTTTATGTTCTATTTCCGGCATTATCTATATTGTCGTATGCTTGTATTGCTGTCTATTTTCCCATTCGGGATATTACAGTATCTAACTTCATCATTTGGAAGGCCAGAATCCCGTCAGTCCTCAATGAATATCGCATCAAAGATTATGCCGAGAAGGTTGTGGCCATTCCAGTCAATGCTAATCCGTTGAAGAAGTATGAGGAAGCGCAAGCAAGGTCCAAGCGCTTGATAATGGATGGGGTAAAAGGATCATGTGGTCCCACACATTGGTGAGAAGAATATGGCAAATGAGATGTGGATGACCTTGACAACATTGAATCGAGGTACTTCTGTCCTGAGGAAGATGCTTCTGGAGAATCAACTAAGACTATTTCAGATGCACAAGGTTGAGGAAATCGATCCCTCCCTCATTCGATTGAAGGCAATTCGAGATCAACTGATTGCTATGGGAGCAACTCCTGATGATGGTCTCATGGTGAGGACTGCCCTGAATGTTGTCACCGATGATTGGGAGACCTTTGTCCAAAATATTTTGGGTAGAACCCAACTTCCAAATTGGGAGGACACGTGGGAAACTCTTCATCAAGTGGAGATCATGAGAATGTCCAAGATGGGCAGCAACAACGGAGGAACCAAGATCAAGAAGGAGGAGGAAGATGCATCTCTCGCATCTAAGGGAAAATGACACCAACAATGGGAGAAGAAGAAGGAACTCTCAAAGGTATGATGCTTCAGATGTGGCGAATTAGGACATTTCGCCAATACTTGTGCTCAGAAGAAGAAGGGCAAGGAAGATTCAGATTCCAAGGCTGCGGCAGCCAAGGGGGATGATGGGAGTGATGATGATGTGGCTATAAGTGCTCATGTGCTTCGAGAGAAGAGGTGGGGACTCATTGATCTGCAATTCTCTTGAACTGTAGAGGACGGGCAGGATCCTTGAGGTGCCCAAACTTTTGGATCACATATGAGCTACGACAGCCCTTAAAGAGAGTAGCAGGATGACTGGAGTCAGTTGGTGCAGAGGATTACAGAGGCAAGGTGGCAGTGAGGACGCTGAAGACTGGAGCAGCGCAATGCAGAGGCGGCAGCAACGTGGAAGCAGCAACGCAGAGGCTGATGGGACTTCAGCAGCGCAGAGGGGCAGTGCTTACGCATTGCAGAGCAGAAGTAGTGTAGATCTTCAGAAGGTCAGCGTAGTCTAGCAACTGAGGGTGCTTCAGTATCGAGATGCATCCAACCTGGCTTGTTTGTCAGTATTTCGGGTGATGTCCTTCAGTTGCTTACTTCTCAGCAACTGAGTTGCAGTGTAGCAATTAGCAGTGGCAGTGCTATGGGAAGCATGTTGCAGCATTTGAGAGGGAGTTGCAGTACATATGATGCAGTGACTATGGAAAAGTCATGGGTAGCAGTACAGAAAGCAGCAACGCAATGGATGAGGAGTAGCAGACCAAGTATCAGCAGCGCAGGAGACCGATGCAATGGATCAGAGAAACACTTCAGGAGTGAAGTGTTTCTAGAGAACATTCCTCGCTAAGAGGGAGTGTTGAGATTTTGAGTAGTGTTAGCGCAAGGAGTCACTCCTTGACTGCAAAGGAATAAGCCTTACACATCATAGTTCATTTCAAAGTAAAAGTTTTTGATTGGTGGGATGGTTTCTTAAAGAGTTTGAAATGATTTTTACTCTTTTAGACTTTCATGCATTTGGAAAGTTTTAGCAAGTGTAAATTGTATGGATAAATTGGTAATATAGGGGAGAAGATTGTGACAAATGAAAGGTAACAAATAGCAGGTACTCAATCTAAGAAATTTGTATATCCTAAATGAGTCACACAACTGCAATAGTGGCCTTTTACATAAACTCTGTTTTATGTAAAGGAAACAACATTTAGAAAGCAAAATACATGCATAAACAATTTCATAAATCTTTCATGAAGCCTTCACTAACATGCTCTACACAACATATAGATGATTTGCAGAAAACTAAACAGTAGATAATTAATTATTAGATCCTCTAATAGTTCTCTTACTCATACTTTGCTAGTTGCTGCAACTCATAAATCAGATGAATAAAACAATAAGAGAAACACACCATACATTAGATAGTCATTGAAACACAAAGTCCTCCAACAAGAAGTACAAAAGGAGTTTTCATTATTATGAAAAAGTCTTCAGGTCCACCAAAATCCAACCCTGAAATGAAATTTACAAATGAAATTTATAGAGAGAGGCACCAACTCCATCTCTCCTAAAAAGAGGGATCCACTCTTCCTCACATTACATAGGAGTTATAGGACATTAAAGACATATCATATCGAAATATAACTAACAGGATAGATGTAGATAAGAAAGAAGACAATTCAAATTGTGCTGATGAGTGTGCTGGAAACCTGCCTCATTTATGTTGATTTGTCTCTCCATGACCTTGGTTCTTTAAAACCCATGTGTCTTCATGAAATATGACCTTTAACAACCTCAAAACCACTTATCAAACATCACTTGACATGTCCATATCGTTAGGATTCCTTATCATTCTTGGACCAGCTTGAAAATTCCATTGACAGCTGTCAAAAATCATTTAAAACAGACGCTACCTAAACTTCCAGTAAAAACCTCTAACTGCGCAAAACTGTAATGCTACCGGAATTTTCGATAGTGCTTTGTTTCCTTTTCAAAAATGCACAGCAAGATACTTGAAAAATCCTATGTAGACAAACATTTTGAAAATTGAACTGTTAAAAAATATAACTAGTAGGCAAAAAGGTATTTCACTAGGACATCCTTTTACCTCTCTTCCATATGAGCTGCAACTTCTGCAAGCTTGTCCAAATATGTTTGTCTGCCAACTGCTGATTTTGACCTTGTGGTCCTGGTGGCTATCTCTTTTGTAATGATCTTTTTGTCTTATGAACTCTTCTAGATTTTTCTTCTTTTAGAGGATCCTGTTTGCTGTTCTGAAGGGGCTTTACCCTTATCTTTCTTCTTGGACCCACTAGATTCTGCAATTGAAGGAGTAACAGTTTGTAACCTTTCAGACTACCTCTCAATATCTATAACTTCTATCAGCAAACTTGGGTTATGCAGGGCTTTGGATTCAGCCTGAATTTGTTGCTGGCTCTTGTGTGTCTTTTCCTGCTACCAACAACTTGCCTTGCATATTTTTGTCTTTTCTTGCTGCTAATATCATACCCTGCACCGTTCAGGAGCTCCTCATTTGACTTGGTGGGTAGATAGTCCTTCTGAACCTTTTGCTAAATATTTGCTTCTGAAACTTCCAACAACACCTGTTCTTTTGATGTTTCTGCAACTGTAGACTTTCCTTTTCGTGCTCTGGCATAAACCTTGGGAAAAGGAGAAACAGGAAGCACAATCTTCATTGATTTGATCTTGTTGGTAGATGAACCTTCTCCTTTCTGCAACTTTTCTTCAACTTTGGTTGGGGAAGCCTTTTCCTTTTTGCCTTTAGCCTTCTTGTAGATATCCTCTTTCTTTGCTTTTCTTTTAGTCCTCTTACCAACTGATGAAGTAGTTGGTTTCTGACTTTTTCCCTTTTGCTTGGTAGGTTGAGAATGTTGTTGTGATGCTGGAGATAGCTGAGTAGGAATGTCTTGTGTAGGTGCAGGTTGGCTTGCCCTATAAAATAAGAAGTGCTCCCAAGACTGGTTTCTTCTTCTGAGTTCTTCAACAACCAACACCTTAATAAGAGCTTGATGATATAAGATATACTTTGGAGTTGTTGCATGGGTTTGTATCCTAGTTGACATCTTAGTCAAGCTTTTCAGCAGAAATAAAGGTAGGTTGAGGGTATTCATACCTGCAATGTGAAACAAAAACCTCATGTGATATAGAAAAACAACAGTATACCTCATCACATAGGTAAGGTAGATCTTAATGAGCTTGAGAATTTCAACCCATTGATCCTTGAGATAACTGCTAGGAATCCCCTTAGCCCCTTTAGGGTCTCTGTATTCATCCTTGATGAAGCTATTGAGGTCTCCTTCGGTGATAACTTGCCTTTTGAACCATTTTTCTCCTTCCTGTGGGAGGTGAAAAGCTTCAGCAATGGATTCTGCTGATACCTGCAGTTTGAGGCCATAGACATTTGCTTCTTGCCCATCAAGTGAGAGGGAAAATTCCTTAACTAATCCTAGATGAGAGCTTCCTAAAAAAAATGGATACCACCCTTCTTGTACAAAGAACCTCCTCACATTCGGATTTGCATCTATTAAATCAGCTCCTTGAGGTTCAATATGTTTTAGTTTTCCTCCTTTCTTATTCATCTTCAGCAATAAAGAAGGATGTATTCTATAATCTGATAGGTGTAAGATTAGGAAATCTTACTTAACATGTGTTGTTGTGTCTTCAATGCAAATTGTCTGAAAACTGAGTCTCCCTCTTCAAGCTTCTTACTAGAAGTGCTCATTCACCAATAGTTGAATTCAAAAACTAATGGTTTTCCCTTTCTTTCGGTGATTTAAAATGATATGTTGGTTCACCTTTCCATGCATGAGATTTTTTCATAATGGGAAATATCTTGGACCATATAACACACCTCGTGATAGTCATGATTAAATTTAGTTGGCTGCTTTGTTTCAAATTATCCGCTACATGTGGCTAAAGCTAAAAGGAATTGGAGTTGGCAGTCACCTCTATCGTATTCTTATGACATGTCTAAAATTCCGGCAGCAAACATGCGTGATTAAACCAAACAGTCACCACATTAAATCGCAGATCCACGATCTACCTTGACAATAGATATGTACCTTGACATGTGGATATAACGACTCAGGTTGACAAACATGACAAACAACGATTGGCTTTTACAACTGCACATTGACACCTAGCTTCCTCCATGTATAACCACGACTTAACTCGACATCACTCAAACGTAGACCTTTCCTATCACGTGACATATGATAAAAAAAATTTAAACCTTAGTTGATAACGGAAACATGTGGCTAACACAAAAGCGGATGCGCTTTTTATTTTTTTTTAAAACATGGAAGATTACCGGAATTTCCAGTAGCATCAGGTAAAGGAAAAACAGATATTAAACAAAATTAAAACAGACTGTCTGACAAGGCTAAAATAGACGCTACTAGAACTTTCGTCAGCATTCTAAAATTTTTTGAAATTTACAAATTTTCATCCTAAAAACAAAAAATTTAAAACACACTCATGACTTAGCATAGAACTATGCTAATAGGTAACATGGGATGTGCTCTAGCTCTGAAACATTGTGAAGGGGCTAGAACACATGAGATCTCCAAGACCCAGAAATCGTTTGGAGAAATTCCACCCAGAACCTAAGTTATTCAAAATATTAAATATTTTAATGGAGACCCTAAGACTAAGTTAGGGAAATTAAATAGTTAAAGTGAATTAATTTAGACATGTGGATGAGAATGTTCTAAGTGACGTGGATCAAGTCTTTTCTAATCTTAGTCGTCGATTAGAGATTAGATCACGGTCGTTGAATGTTTAACAAGAAAAGTATTAAATGAGGGCTTGGGGTGAATTGGAAAACACACACAGAGCAACAACACTTGAGCTAAATCGAAATTCTGGGGTGTGGTTTGCTGAGAATTTTCGATTGAGCTTGCAGTGCAGTGAGGGGCAAATCGATAGTGGTATTTCAGATCTGAGGCCGAGAATACATTTGCAGAGAGATAGATTTGTATCCGAGCAGCGCAGAGACTCAGCAGGGGTGATGCAGGCCCAGCCAGAGCAGTGCAGAGGTAGCGTAGGCCCAGCCAGGGTGATGCAGGCCCAGTCAGAGTTGCGCAGAGGATTACGCAGGGCAGGAGGACTGACGTAGAGCTGGGAAAGGCAACGCTGGGGTTCCAGTGGGCCAGAAAGGGCTCGTTTTAAACAAATCCATAAGGTGTGAAGCAACCACACTAAAGGTGATGCAGTGACTGCATAGGCACCTGTGGGGTTCTTCATCCTTAGCTGAATCAACCATATTTTCTGTCTCTGAGAGATAGAGGTACATCTGCCAAGATTTTCTCTGTTTGGGCAAACCATGTCTGGTGCCCTTGAATGTATTCAGAATTCTGCATAATAATAAAACCCTCTAAGAGTTGTTGCACCAGTTTTCTCGCATTGGATTTTTCTGGGGAAATTTGTCCAAAAAAGCTTGTGTGTCCTTTGCCATTGTGCTTATTTCTTCAGTACAAGATCTGTATGTATGTTTAGATCTGCAGTGTGTTTACTTCGACGTTTTCTGAATATTCTAAAAATAACTTGTAAATGTAAAAACACAAGTAGAAGTAAAACAAATTTATGCAGTAGAAATTTCTGTTAAGTAGTTTCAGGAATTTTCACAGAAAGTCTCTGAGGAAAAAATTCCCTCAGTGTGCTCTTCTTTCCTCCTGACGTTTTTCTGGTGCAGAAAATCTGCGTC
This sequence comes from Pinus albicaulis, assembly GCA_034641835.2. Lineage (NCBI taxonomy): Eukaryota > Viridiplantae > Streptophyta > Pinopsida > Pinales > Pinaceae > Pinus > Pinus albicaulis. Next base: position 1,256,344,577 of record CM076570.1, read on the forward strand.
CTAGCTGCTCTGCATGGAAACTGCTACGCTGCTCCCTGTGCCTCTAGAAAATATCGATATGGAAATCTTGTGCTCTATCAACTCTCTCAGAGACACAAATTTCCTCAAAAGTCCACCCTGATGGCCTCTGGACTGCGCAGCCTCTGGGATTTCGAACAACTTCCTATGCATTGCCTCGAATCACCCTTCTTCCCTTTTGCAACTAAGATCTCCAACTTTAACTACACTATGATACCATGTGAAAATTTGGTTACCCAAATCCTACTACAAAAATTGATGTTAATTCTTCTAATTGTTTAATTAAATGAACAACTTGTTGTTTCATACGGAAAATATCGAATTAAATACACTACAACCTACACAACATAAAATACTGCGGAAAATACAATGCAGGAAAGACAAAACAGACACACACACATAAGTACATCGTTATTTTTGGACAATCGTCCCCGGAAAACCCCAATGTGGGAAAACTAGTGCAGTAGTTGACGGTTTTATTATTATGTTGTAGTAATTTGAGTACAAATAATTGGATGCCCAAACTAGCTATCCGATACAGAGAAAATAACTGCCGAAAAGAGTGAGAAAATCTCACACTGACACGGGAGAACCGACAATGATCTGAACTGGAGACAAGCTGCTCTGCGCAGTAACTGTGTCTGCCTACGTAGTTATGCATCACAGCCCTCGGGACTGCGTTACAACTCCAATTGATCTCCTACTCACTGGAAACTCGACCCTCTGGCCTCCTGGACTCACACCCCCGCTTCCAGCATGAGATATTGACTGTCTCCCAGCAGAATTGCAGACTCCTCTAGAACTCTGCGATGCTTATCTATGGCTCTCAAAGTCTTCTTTGCTTTGCACTCCCCAAATCTAGAAAAATTCCTCCGGTCTACTATCCCTGCCCCTCACTGCAATGATCTCCTTTAATCTCTCTCTAGCAACTCAGCGCTGCCTCTCTGAGAATTCGATCACCCAGCAAAATCGATCTGCAAATCTCAATTTTCCTCTCCAAGTCCCCATCAAACTACTTATAATATCTCGTTGACATATCAATGACCGAGATTAGATCTTAATCAATGGCTCAGATTATCTAGGACTCGATCCACACCTTTATCTAGAAGATTTGCACCCAATTTAATTAATACCCCTAAATTATTCTCATTTCCTAAGTTTAGACTTAGGAATCCATTAAAAATAATTAATTATTTACATTAAATCCTCTCGGGGTGGAATTTCCCCAAACAATTTTTGGGTATTGGAGAATGCATGTGTCTTATCCTCTTTTCAAAATCTCGAGACTAGAGCACATCCGATGCTACAAAAATCAACACTCCCTCTTAGCGAGGAATGTGCTCAAGTGCTAAAACCCATTGAAGCATCACTCTGACTCTATATTACCTCCTGCTGTGCTGCTGATGTCTAGTCTATTGCCCACCAACTACTGTGCAAACTCTGAGCTGCATCTGTGCTGCTGCTGAATCTGCATATTGCTTCTAACTACTCCATCTGCACTTCAACTCTGTTGTTGTTGCCACTACAAAATCTGCAACTGTCTCTCATCTACTGCTACTGCAACTAAGAGATGTCCATCATACTAAACCAGCTGTGTTCAGTTTGATACATCTGTCAGCCGAGTCCTGATTGTTTCTAGTCTCTACTCTATCACTGAAGCCTTTATGTTGCTGCTGACTCTGCATTGTGTCCACTGCACTGCTGCCAACTTTGTTTTGCCCTGCTCAGTTCCTAACGCTGCTAGCCACTACATCTATCTCTCTGGCACCTGACTTCACCAACTGTCACTGGTCCATCCTGCTATTGTTGCTATGGGCTCCCGTAGAAAGGAATTGATCCAAGAGGTGTGGACTCCTCAAGGATCCTGCCCATCTTGTAGCTCTCTAGGGCTACAAAACCAAATCACCCCACCTCACCCATGGAGGTATCTCGGTGATCATAGAAAACTCTTCTTCCAGTCTGGAGGACAGCTTGTCGATCTCTACGGTTGCAACCTGCTAATCCTGCTTTTCCTCTTGTCCCTCTTCCTAAGAGGACACTGGGTAGCGTAGTGACCAAGTTCGCCACACCTGAACCATTTGATCTTCGAAACGTTCTTCTTTCTTCTGCGATAATCCTAATTCCCATTTGATGCAAGGGCTGCAATCTCCTCTTCGTTCCCTGTGCTTTGTCCCACTGATGCTGCTACCTTCAAGATTGCTCTTCACCAAGTCTTGCCTCAGCTCCTCTTGCTGCAGCTCTACCCACATGCGGTCCCACTTTGGCAATGTTTCCATGCCCAAAATACTTTGGACAAACACTTTCCATTCTTCTGAGACAACATTTAGAGTTATCCACACCATCTCCATAGGTTGAGGTGTTGACCCTACAACTGCCAATTGATCCCGGACATTCGGAAGCCTCTGGAGAAAGTGGCATGTGTTTTCCCTTCTGCATACGTGTGCTCCGCAACTTCTCTTCCAGATACATCTTCCGCTGCTCGGAAGATCCTTTGTACAATGTGGAAAATAAGTACCACATCCCTTTGGCCATTCGAAAGGTCGTTATGTGAGATATGACATGATCCCAAACTCCATCAAAGATCATCCTCTTCACCTTAGCCATTTTCTTCCTATATGCCTTAAACGGATCTGGATCTGCAGGGACAACCACCACACTATCGATATAAGTTTTGAGATCGTACTCATCCAGAAAGAAGGAGATCCTTGCCTTCCATATCACGTAGTTAGACGCTCCATCTAACCGATCCTGATCTCTCAACCCAACTGATGCCATCTCGCCAAACAACGTTGAACTCTGCCCCTAACCCTCTGCGCAATTGCTAACTGGCTCTACGCAGTCCTTGCTGGAGTGAGAAAAAAATGCTCTCAACTATTGTTGCTCTGCGTCGAAAAATAGAATTTCTTGGCTAGAAATTCTTTAAGGACATAATTCCCTCAAGGTGCTCTTCTCTCCTCCTGACACTTTTCTGCTATAGCAAACTGTTGCATAAAATCTACGTCCCAAATGAAGATCTGCTTTGCATGGAAACTGTTGTGCTCCTCCCTCTACCTCTGGAAAATATCGATCTAGAAATTTTGTGCTCTGTCGACTCACTTAGAGGCACAAATTTCCTCAAAAGTATGCCTTGTTGGCCTTTGGGCTACACAACCTCTGGGGTTTCGAGCAACTTCCTACATAATTCCTCGAACCACCCTTCTTCCTTTTTACAACTGAGCTCTGTTGAGATTTTGGTTAGCATCAGATGTGCTCTAGTTCTGAAACTTTGTGGAGGGGCTAGAACACATGAGATCTCCAAGACCCAAAAATCATTTGGAGAAATTCCACCCAACACCTAAGTTATTCAAAATATTAATTATTTTATTGGAGACCCTAAGTCTAACTTAGGGAAATTAAATAATTAAAGTGAATTAATTTAGACATGTGACTGAAAATGTTCTAAGTGACGTGGATCAAGTCTTTTCTAATCTTAGACATTGAATAGAGATTAGATCATGGTCGTTGAATGTTCAACGAAAAATGTATTAAAGGAAGGCTTGAGGTCAGTTTGAGAGACACACAGAGTGGCAGCGCTTGAGCTAAGTCGAAATTATGGGGCGCAGTTTGCTGAGAATTTTCGAGGGAGATTGCAGTGTAGTGAGGGCCAAATCAGCAGTGGGATTTCAGATCTGAGGTCATGAATACATTGGAAGAGAGGCAGATCCGTACCAGAGCAGCGCAGAGACCCAGCAAGGGTGACGCAGGCCCAACCAAATCAGCGCAGAGGCAGGGTAGGCTCAGTCGAGGTGACTTAGGCCAAGCCAGAGCTACATAGAGGCAGTGTAGGCTCAACCAGGATGACACAGGCCTAGCCAGAGCAGCGCAGAGGCTCACGCAGGGCAATAGGGTTGACGCAAAGCTGGGAAAGGCAATGTTGGGGTTCCAGTGGGCCAAAAAGGGCTTGTTTTTAGCAGATCCAGAAGGTGTGAAGCAGCCACACTGAAGGGTGATGTAGAGACTATGTAGGCACCTGTGGGGTTGTTCATCCTCAGCTGAATCAACCATATTTTCTGTCTCTGAGAGATAGAGGTACATCTGCCGAGATTTTCTTTGTTTGGGCAAACCATGTCTGGTGCCCTTTAATGTATTCAGAATTCTGCATAATAAAACTCTCTAAGAGTTGTTGCACCGATTTTCCCGCATTGGGTTTTCCTGAGGACATTTGTCCAAAATATCTTGTGTGTCCTTTGTCATGTGTGTTTATTTCTTCAGTACCTAATTTGTATGTATGTGTAGATCTCCAATGTGTTTACTTCGTTGTTTTCTGAATATTTCTGAAAATAACATGTAAATGTAAAAACACAAGTAGGAGAAGTAAATCAGGTTTCTGCAATAGAAATTTTTGTTAAGCAGTTTCAGGAATTTTCATCTGGTATCAAAGCTATTGCAGATCAGGGGGAGTTGAAGCCATGAGCAAAGGGACGAAGGTTGTTGCTGCAGGAAGGCAGCAAAAACAACACAGATCCAGAAAGAGGCAACGCAGCACCTAAGGGATGGGCAGGATCCTTGAGGTGCCCAAACTCTTGGATCACATACGAGCTACAAGAGCCCTTAAAGAGAGTAGCAGGATGACTGGAGTTGGTTGGTGCAGAGGATTATGGAAGCACCGTGGCAGTGAGGACGTTGAAGACTCGAGCAGCATAGTGTATAGGCAGCAACAACCTAGAGGCTGATGGGACTTCAACAACGCAGAGGGGCAGTGCTTACGCAAGGCAGAGCTTCAGAGGGTCAGTGCAGTCCAGCAGCAGTGGGTGCTTCAGTATCGAGATGCAGCCAAACTAACTTGTCTGTCAATGTTTTTGGTGTACTTCAGTTGCTTACTTCTCAGCAACTGAGTTGCAGTGCAGCAGTTAGTAGTGGCAGTACTATGAGCAACATGATGCAAAATTTGAGAGGAAACTGCAGTACAGATGAGGCAATGACTGTGGCAGAGCCATGGGAAGCAATACAGAAGGCAATAGCACAGTGGATGAGGGGCAGCAGGCCGAGCATCAGCAGCGCAGGGGACCATGCCATGGATCAGAGTAACGCTTCTGGAGTGAAGTATTGCTAGAGCACATTCCTTGCTAAGAGGGAGTGTTGAGATTTTGGGTAGCATCGCATGTGCTCTAGCTACGAAACTTTGTGGAGGGGCTAGAACACATGAGATCTCCAAGACTCAAAAATCGTTTGGAGAAATCTCACCCGGAACCTAAGTTATTCAAAATATTAATTATTTTAATGGAGACCCTAAGTCTAACTTAGGGAAATTAAATAATTAAAGTGAATTAATTTAGACATGTGAGTAAGAATGTTCTAAGTGACGTGGATCAAGTATTTTCTAATATTAGCCGTCGATTAGAGATTAGATCACGATTATTGAATGTTCAACGAGAAAATTATTAAGGAAGGCTTGGGGTCAGTTGGAGAGACACACAGAGTGGTAGCACTTGAGCTAAGTTGAAATTCTAGGGCGTGGTTTGCTGAGAATTGTCGAGTGAGCTTGCAGTGCAGTGAGGGGAAAATCAACAATGGGATTTCAGATCCGAGGCCGAGAATACATTGGCAGAGAGGCAGATCCGTACCATAGCAGTTCAGAGACCCAACAAGTGTGGCGCAGGCCCAGCCACAGTAGCGCAGAGGCAGCGTAGGCTCAGCCAGGATGACGCAGGCCAAACCAGAGCTGCCCAGAGGCAGCGTAGGCTCAGCCAGGGTGACGCAGGCCCAACCAGAGCTGCGTAGAGGCTCATGCAAGGCAGGAGGGCTGACGCAGAGCTGGGAAAGGCAGCGTTGGGGTTCTAGTGGGCCAGAAAGGGCTCCTTTTCAGCAGATCCAAAAGGTGTGAAGAAGCAACCACACTGAAGGGTGATGTAGATACTGCATAGGCACCTGTTGGGTTCTTAATCCTCAGTTGAATCAACCATATTTTTTGTCTCTGAGAGATAGAGGTACATCTGTCGAGATTTTCTCTGTTTGGGCAAACCATGTCTGGTGCCCTTGAATGTATTCAAAATTTTGAATAATAATAAAACGCTCTAAGAATTGTTGCACCGATTTTCCTGCATTGGGTTTTTCCATTGAAATTTGTCTAAAAAATCTTGTGTTCTTTTTCACATGTTCTTATTTCTTGAGCACCTGATTTGTATGTATGTGTAGATCTGCAGTGTGTTTACTTCGTTGTTTTCTGAATATTTCTGAAAATAACTTGTAAATGTAAAAACACAAGTAGGAAAAGTAAACCATATTTCTACAGTAGAAATTGTTGTTAAGTAGTTTCAGGAATTTTCACAAGCTCTTCGGCTTTAACTGCGCTCTGATACCATGTGAAAATTTGATTACCCAAATCCTACTACAACAAATGATTTTAAATCTTCTAATTGTTTTAAATGAACAATTTACTTGTTTCCTACGAAAAATATCAAATTAAATACACTGCAGCCTACACAACATAAAATACTGTGGAAAATACAACGCAGGAAAGATAGAAACACACACACATAAGTACATCGTTATTTTGGACAATCGTCCCCGGAAAAACCCAATGTGGGAAAACTGGTGCAACTGAGGGTTTTAAAATATGCAATAGTAATCTGAGTACAAATAATTGGATGCCCAAACTAGCTATCTGATACAAATAAAATAACTAATGAAAATATAGTGAGAAAATCTCACACAAACACGGGAGAATCGACAGTGATCTGAACTGGAGACAAGCTTCTCTGCGTAGTAATTACGTCTTCCTTCACAGTCACTGCGTCACACCTCTTGGGATTGCATCACACCTCCAGCTAATCTCCTGCTAACTGGAAACTCGACCCTCTGGCCTCTCGAAGTCACACCTTGACTTTTGACACTAGATCTTGATTGCCTCCCAACAGAATTGCGGACTCCCTCTAAAACTTTGTGCTACCTCTCTGTAGCTCTCAACATCTTCTCTGCTTTGCACTCCCCGGATCTAGAAAAATTCTTCTGGTCTACTATCCCTGCCCCTCACTACAACGATCTCGGTCAATCTCGCTCTAGCAACTCAATGTTTCCTCTCTAAGAATTCGAACACCCAGCAAAATCGATCTGCAAATCTTAAGTGTCCTCTCCAAGTTCCCATCGAGCTCCTTATAATCTCTTGTTGACATATCAATGACCAAGATTAGATCTTAATCAATGGCTCATATTATCTAGGACTCAATCCACGCATTTATTTAGAATATTCGCACCCGATTTAATTAATATGCTTTAATTATTCTCATTTCCTAAGTTTAGACTTAGGAATCCATTAAAAATAAATAATTATTTTGATTAAATCCTCTTCGAGTGGAATTTCCCCAAACGATTTCAGGGTATTGGAGAATGCATGTGTCTTAGCCTCTCTGCAAAATCTCGAGACTAGAGCACATCCGATGCTACAAAAATCAACACTCCCTCTTAGCGAGGAATGTGTTCAAGTGCTGCAACCCACTAAAGCATCACTCTGACTTTGTATCCTCTCCAATTGTGCTGTTGATGTCTGGCCCTATTTCCCACCAACTATTGCATAACAACTACTGCATCTGCACTGCAACTCTGCTGTTGTTGCCACTGCAACATCTGCAACTGTCTCAGTAGATAAAAAGGGGCCTTGCTCTCCAGAAAAAATGACCTAGCATTATGCAATGAAAAACAAGCTTGCTTATGCCATACTAAAGAAAGCCCTCATTGAAATCCAAACCCTAAAAGAGGAAAAAGGTTAAGAAAGCCTTGGATTTTAGGCCCAAGATTCTCTACAAATCTCTCAACCCCTTGGAGAAGACCTCCACCAATTTTGAAGGAATTTGGGCAACTTTTTGTTTTTTGTGATTTTGACGTCCTATTAGTGTAGCACCACTGGCGCTACGATTTTCCTTGGAGCATCTTCAGAGGGAAAAATATACATTTCTTGACTTATCATGGATATCACACTATTCTCACCAAGTTTCAAAGCAATTGGAGTAGATTTGACCCCTCAAAAGTTCAACAAACACCTAATTTTTCACCATTCTGCCTCCTTTTCAGGCTTGGCGCTGTGCTCAAAGCAGCGTTGGTATTTTGACATTTTGGATTGGTTACAATGCCGTATAAGGAAAAAAAAAGGTATATATGGAAATTAGACTCATCAGGGTTTCTAACAAGCCATCACGTAGCAAAATCCGACATCGGGAAGGGGTCAAAAACTTGGTTGCAAAAGTACTTATTTCCTACCTTAGGTGTCGCTGCGCTAATGGACCGTGTAGTGTGTTATTGGCCAAAAGACAACAAAACACACTCATTTATTGTAAAATCATATTTTAGTGTTTTTTGAGGCAAATCACTCTAGAATTAGTTGCTAGAAGTTATTTTGGCATTTATTCCATGTGATATTTTGTGCCTTGGGCCTTGCATGGTCTCTTGGGCATTTATGACATCTATGAGTGATTTTGACATTTTCCTAACCCTATGTAGGGTTTTTTCCCTCCTTTTCTGAGTTAAATAGAGTATGAGGGCTTCATTTTAAATGTTAGAATTTGATTATTTTTGAGAGAAATAAATGGTTTTTTGAGGTTGAAGAGCAATTTGGTGTTGTGAAGTTTGTGAATGGCTTTCTTTGATTGATGATGGAAAAGCTTGCTTGCAGGATCCCTGAGCTTGGTTAATGGTGATTTATCTCTATTTTGTTCATTTTTTCTTGTTTATCATTATGCTTCATCCTTCTATATGCATTAGAACATAAAATTATAGGATAAGAAATGTTGTTTGAAGCACCTTAGTCCTTCCTGCCTTCTTTTGCCTTGATATTTTCCTCTGCTAGGACATTTTAAGGAATTCTTGATTCCTCCTTAGACCCCCTAACCTTTTTTTATTTCATCAATGGATTAATATTATAGTTTCGAAATATGTTTTATGGCAAGCCCTGATTATTTTATGCTATCTAAACTCTATCTTGAAATCTCTCTTTCAAGTATTACTTGTTAGGTTAAACCAAGGAGGTCTTGTTCTAATCTTGCCCTTTGTCCATGCCTATCAGTTTGCCTCAAAGTTCTTTGTAGCTTGATCAATAATGTTTAGGAGTTCCCTCTTTACTGATTAAATTTATTTTTTTATCTTAAATTTTTTCTAAAGCTTGAAGGTGAAATCACTAGAAGTTAAATGAGTTTCTCGCCTTCTAAATTTCATTGGTATGTTTGTCTAGAATGCTTATTTGCTTAAGTTGAATCAAAGAGTTACTGGTTTTCCCTGTCTATTGATTGCTTCTTCATGGTAATGGTGTTTTACCATGAAGTCTTGAATGTAATGATTTCAAATTCACGCATCAAAAGCTTCACTCGTAAATATCTTCTAAAAATGTTTTACATCTATCTGAAGAGCAAATTGAAGACAAATTTGAGTGATTTACCTCTGCTTCAAGAATGTGTTTGGTTAAGGCC